>CAEGAF010188215.1:0-17001 GCA_903067075.1 Micropoecilia bifurca | reverse complement strand
CTGATGTAGAGAGTTGTTCAAGAAGAACAAAACTTGGTTTTTAGATTTTATTTTTGTTGGTCAAACTGCTGTATTGAGTTTAAAACTGCCGAGTCCTATTTTATGAGATGTTTTCTACTTTGCTATTTACTGATATGTCAGGTTTCCGATGCGTCCCCCCCAATGACAGACTTGTTCCTACGCCCTTGCATAGGAGTGTTTTTGAAAGTCATAATGGTCGGCGCCGTTTATTTATCAATGGGAGCCAATTGAGTCATTAAGGCTACATTCACAACTTGCATCCAACTTCTTCACAGCAGATTGAACAACCCGATTCAGATCTTTTCACCCAAAAAGTCAGATCACATGCGGCACTTCCACATGTACAACCGAGTCAGATAGGATTGTTGTCAAGACGTCTGCAGTCTGAACGGTCATTTTAGTCGACTTTTATCTCAATAACGTGAGACGTCGTCATAATTTTGTAACAGAAGAAGCCAGATGCGGTAAAACTGGACACAAACTAAAAATGATGAACTCATGAGAAAAGTCTATCGGTGAAGCGCATCACCTCACAATCCCTCCACTCTTTGCTTTGACTACGGATCTAAACAGACTTCTCTACAGAAGCTGCAGTCAATGCTCCACAAAAAGCCATTTCTATTTCTATGCTTTCTTTGTACCATCTCCTTTCATCCTGTTATGATCTTGTGAGGATACCGCTGAATAAACTTTAAAATTGATTCATAAACGGCTCCATCCATAAACAGTGAAGTCTATATTCCTGTTCCACATGTGCAGGTCGCACAGAAGTCTCACTGCAGTCGGTTTTAATTAGTAGTATGAAGGAAAAAAATGTATTTCATTAATAATTAAGAATGGAGCATTAAGAGCTGCTGTGCACTCAAAAAAACACAAAATGTTCTGATGAGCAATCAATTTTTTTCATCCTGACGGTCAAAATGACAGAACCAAAAAGTCTAGTGTGACCTGAGAAAGCCTCAACCTTTTTACATTTCTCTCTCAGGATTCTTTGGTAGAGAGCAAAATTTATGTCTGCAGCAAAGCAACCCAGACCATAATACCACCTCCACCAAGTTTCTTTCTCAATGCTAAGCTATTTTTGTAAATGCATTAGATTATAGCTGGATGCACCGTCCAAAAGACGTCACTTTATTAATGAAAACACAATATTTTCTTCATCAATATCTTATTTGGAAGATCATAGACAGGACTTTGAGGCATACATTTTATTTATTTTTTGTCTTTGTTCTTATTGATGCCTAAACAAAGAAATGTATCTTTAGTTGATATTAAATTCTCATACTTGCCGTCTATGATGAGCAGTTCTCGGTTCGCCTTTTGGGTCTGAACAGCAAACAGTGTTTCAGTTCTCTGTTTAATCCCCAAAAGAGACAAACTGTCGGGTTCATCTTCACACATCAGCTTTAAATACTCAGAAGACAAAAATAAGCGACGTTACTCTGAAGTTTCCAGTAATTCAAAACTTCACTGACTGACGTGCAAAGTGGAAACTGAGACCATAAAATTACAAGTATTTACTTTAGCTCTTTGACCCTTTTAAATAATTAGCATTTTTACTGTGCATATTGTATTAAAAATGATAATAACACTAATCTGTAAATAATTGCAAAGGCAAATTTAATCATCTTGAAAATGGGTGGAATTTAAATGTAATAAACAATAATCATGCACAAAGGCACACTTGTTGTTTAACTGTAGCTTTCAGTCCAGGGTGATAATTATGACTTCCTGACAGCCTCATCATCTTAGAAACAGAACGTGTGACAAGTCAGTGCAAATTTATTTGTAGGGTGTGATTTGTACAGTACTTTACAGTAAAAAGAAAAAAGAAAAATACAGATGGAAAGGTGACATTTAAGCATTCTATTTAAAAAAACTATAAAAGATCAATTTAAAACAAATTACTCAGAGATGTTTGAAATATATTCATGGAAAGTTGTGGTCAAAAGTAATGTTTTTATTCTGCTAAATACATTTTTAGTTTTACAGTTTTTGTATTTCTCAAGTTTTCAAGGAGTTTGTTGCAAAACTAAGAAGCATAAAATCAAAATACTGCCTCCTCTTCCCCTTCTGGTATGAACACAATTACTGACAAGAAATGATGTCAAGTGTTGATAGTAGACTTTACCAAAAGGGTGCAAAAAGGGAGAAAACTAAAAAAGCCTCAAACTCTGTAATTTATGACTGGTGGATTTGGACATATTAAAGAAAATTGTCCCAAGAATGGAGCCTTGAGGAACCTCTTACATTCCTCTGCTTTTTGCATCTTGATTCCTATGCATGAAATTTTCTGTAGCTGTACTCTAACTCTGGATATGTGATTAAGTTTCTTATCCGAGGTTTAACAGATGGGAAGTAAAGGCGTCAAATCTGACTTGGAGACCTGAAAAGCATTTATATTTAGAACAAGAAATTATATGAAGTTGGGATTTAGGTTCTGCAAACATGGTGTGAAAGCAGAAATGGAGGAAGTTCTGTTTTTGGAGTGTTAAATCCAATTTGTTCTGATGTTCACAACAGTTTCAGCAGCGGTTTGTAATGTTGACTATTAAAACTAAACATGCCAATAGGTTAACTGACATCCTAACTGACAGGCCGCATTTAAAAAACGCACACGGACCACCTAACGTAAAACTGCCGACTCAATATGTTCAACCTGAAATGAAAACATTACCGTCTCAACTCCCTGTTCCTCCTAATGTGAAGGGTGGCGCTGTTTTGTAAATGTGACTGGATGCAATAAAATCATGAATAACTCAGGGCTTTTTGAGTCACTTACAGATTCTGAAGGTCTGGATTCTAAGCTTTCAAATGATGGAAGACAGAGATCAAAACAAGTTATTCACTACAAGCGTTGTGTGAACTAATAATGTTTCAGAAGCATATTAAAGAAAATACCTTTGAGTTGCATTGGCAAAACAAACATTTTCATTTGGCCTGACGTGAATAGTTTTACTTTAGGTGTTCAGATGCAGTTGGTTAGCTTGGGGCGCAGTGTCGCTCTCAGCAGACCTGGCTCTGCATCCATGGGGCCTGGCTGTGTATCGCAGTGATGTTCAAAAGCAAAAGAAATGCAACTTTACAACGGTATCTTCAAGCTTTCTTTTTAGTCTTAAGCCATTTGTTCGTTATTATTTTTAAACATGGTAGCGTCGCACTTTGAGCTAAAGTTGCAGATAATAAGTGGTTGTTTACATGCAGTTCCTAGTGGGCCACTAGTTGGTGCCACAGTTTGAGAAAGACTGCCTAAGAGGTATTTTACCATGAAACATCCACATCGAAGTCTGCTGATTTCTGATGAGCAATGCTACAATTGCTTTTTTTAGTACTTTGTGTGATTTTCTTGTTTTTCACTGAAACAAAAAACTCTTCAGAAAATTGCCAATTTTCTTAGCAGCAGAACAGGAAGAACGTTTTAAAGTGAAGACCCTGAATTACTGTAAACAAATGGTTGATTCTGTGATGATGGAGCCTCAGACGGTCGAGCTGCAGCGTCCTTGACCTGCCACAAAACGCTTGAAATGCAAAACAAAGAATGGAGGGTCCTTCACCGCATCAGAATCACATCGCTTAAGATATTTAAGAGCCACTTAAAGTTAAAAAGGGTTTTCAGGTCTTTGTGAAAGTTTCCATGGACACTCAACACTTCTGAGCAATAAAAGACTGATTTTACATGCTGACAATAGGCAGGAATTTGCTGTCTATAGAAACAAGGCTTCACGTTTAATTTTTTCAAAAACATTTGGTGTTTTAGTTCCTTCATAACTTCTCAAAGGAATCGAATCAACAAGCCAGACGTAGCATAAAAAAGAAGTTGTTTTTAGCCCCATGCCTCCCCTTAAATACTGACTCTGGCCGAGTTACGAAGTTTGGATTCTGAAGGAATCGTCTGATTTGTTTGCAGTTTGGTTCACAAGGAGACCAGTGAAGTTTACCTAAGTTTTTTGTATGAACTGCTGCGTGTATAAGAGGCACCAGGAGGCAGAACTTTACGGCATCATGAGCTGATCAGGGCGCCGCCGGCAGCCAGAACAGGTGGTGGAAATGATAAGACGGAGACGACGCCTTGGAGATGCAATAAACAGCAACTGCTGAATATTTGCTCCATAATGCTGGTGAGCAGTTTGATGTGCAACCTTTAGCGTTTGTTGTTTCAGTTTCACTTTGACCGAACTGAAGTGTTCAGCTGCGGTTCTGTCGCACTTTCATGAGGAGCTGGTAAACACTGAAGAGAGTTTTGGTCTAAAGGAATGAAATGAATTTAAAGAAGTGAAACAATAAGCACCCAAAGACAAGAAATAGACATTTTTAAAAAAACGTCCAAAAAAGACTTTTGGACTTACAGTACGTAATCTGATTTATGGAAGAAGATTGGGGCCCATTGAAAAACGATTCTGACTTTTTCTCAGAATTCTGAGATTTTTTTTTCTCAGAATTTGACTTTAATCGTCTGAGATTAAAATCTGAATTATTTCATTCTTTTGTTGGTGGCCCTAATTTTCTTCCGTACGAATTGAACAGTGAATATTTAAATGTTTTGATGGGTTTCATACCTGTCAGAGTTCCTTTTTATCTCATTCTCATTTTGAATCTCAACTTCCAACGTGATGATGATCCACCAACACAAAATGCAAACACTTATAATTATTTCCTTGATCCTTAAACATTTGGTAGTTAACATATGTGGTAGTTTAACAAGAAAGCTACTTCCAGATTTTGAATAAAAGCAACTTTTCAATGATACTATATAGGGCTGTATAATAATATCAATATCGCAATATATATATCGATATTGTCTTTCCTAGAAAAGAATCTATATTCATCTGAAAGTATCGTAACGTCCAACTGTCACCTTGTTCCCTCACTGCTTGCTTCACCAGGTCATCAGGCTTAGAGTAATTCCTTCAGATGTTCAGGTTAAAAAGGTATCAAACTATTCAGAGCAGGAACTTGGTTCACTTTATTGTGGGCAGAATATAGTGTATCGTATCGTATCGTGAGATTGTTGTATTACTACAGCCCTAATATTGTACACATTTTCCAATCTACTGAGATATGCCTATATAGTTTAAAGAACAATAAGAAAACAGTTTTATAACATCTGACATATGTTTAACAAAATCCATTATCATAAACATTTTTAATTTGTCTGTTTAGCAGAAGTAATACATTTAGTTTTTTAAGGTTATTTCTCCAATAACAGAATCACAGATTTGACAATTTTTCAAATACTTAAAATTTATTAAACACCAAAGCATTGAGTTTGATTGCAAGTTGTCCCGGATTCATTAAGCAGCAAAGACTTGAAGGATTAAAAGATTAACCGCCACTGAAACATTCACTTCATGTTGGAAACTCTTGATTTGTCCGTTTACATGCAGTAAAGCAGCCGGACGCTGCGGCCACATAGGCCGCCTGCTGCTCAAGGTTAGGCCAAGGAGGGAGTCGTCCTCCTCTGATCCGACCTGAATTTAATTGAACTTTGGTGCGTATCAGTCTACCCAGACAGGTATTCTCTCCACATTAAGTCTTCTTTGGCCTTAATCTCCTTTTCTCAGACCTCTTCCTCATAATCTCCCTCAGAAATAGAGCAGGATCTCTGCTCTATTTCTTCGCCCCGTCATGGAGTCATCTTCCTCCTTGGCCCACGTTTCCTGTGTGTCCCTGGTTATCAGTTATCAATGAAGAGCACATTTCAGCTTCCTCACCTTGTCAGCAGTCTGCTGCCGGCCTGCTGACACTAATAAAATCATTTTACTCAAATCCTCTTTCACTCTTGCGGCGCAAATTCATGAGCGCTGCACAGAAACCAGAGAGAAGCTGATTGGGTTTCAGGCTTTTTTCCTCACCCACATTTCACACATAATCTACCGGCTCAATACATCACTGACTCCACTTAGAGCCTGATACACGCTGCTTTCTTTTTGTATTCTTACAAAATGCATGATTTTGAATTTAGAAAAATGAGAAATCAGGTCTGTTCCTGGAACGTTTCTTCTCTTTTATGTTTTATACGATGAAAAAAAAACACAAAATCTTACCAAATATTTTTGTCTAGTTTGAAGTGGAAACGTCTCAGTGCAGCTGGAATAAGATAAAACTGACTTAAAGTAATGTTTGAGTAAAACGTGGGGGATTGTTTTAAGTAAATAATTCTGTAATATTCACAGAAAATTACTAGTTTCTCTGGAAAGTTATTTCTTTATAAGAACAAAGTATTGTTATAAATGAAATAACATGCAAGTGGAATTAGTGAGTTTCTATGAATATTAAGGAATTGTTTACTGAAAAGAAGCTCCTATATTTTGATTAAAAGTTGTCAGTTTTGTCTTGATTCAAGTAAACTGAGATATTTGCACTAGAAACTGGAACAAAAATAAAAAATTCAAGTTGAAATTTTTTTTAATCTAATTTCTTTTTTTTCACTAAATATTTTTAATTTTTTTCCTTTTTTTAGCAAAACTAAACAATAATACCATAAAAATCACATTTTTTTCTAAAAATTGTGAGTAATCTAGACGTTTTTCTTGCTTTTTCTTTTTTAAATTTTGAACTTTTCAAACTCAGTTTTTTTTTTCTTTTTACAAATCTCAAAATACAAAAAAAAATCAAATTTAAAAATAAAAAATTCTAGGTAATTTTCAACTTTTTAAATTCTGAAGTTTTATTTTATTTTATTTTTTTCTTTTTGTGGAAATTTACTTTGGCCTGTTGCTGCATAGGCCTTTCATACGTTGAGAATGAACGGGTGAATATTTCCCGCCACCGTTTCCTGCGGGTAACCATGGAAACGCCGGGCGTACGGTTTCCAAACGGCAACTTGATCATAAGTATTTTTTGTCTCCACTGGTTCCAGGCTGAATAGCTGAGCTGGTCCAACTGTGTTTCCAGTTCACTTCCTGCATGCATCAGGCCTCGTTTCTGTTTTCATCCTCCTGGCCTGAGCTTTCATTTCTTATTCATCCTGTTTCTGCCTTTGATTCTGGTCCCCTTTGATTCCAGCATTAATCATGATGGACAGCAGAGGCCGAGGACCTCGGAGACGACGCAGGACTCGCTCTGCTCTCCGTTCAGGCGGGCCGAGCTTGGCCCACATGTTCGTCCTGCACTGAAGGTATTCAGGTTCCCTGAAGTTTTCACAGTTTGTTGCACAGCAATCGCACAATCTTCACTTTCTTCTTCTGGGGCTTTATGTGATGAACCAACAGGATGTGGCTCATGTGGTAGCTGTGAAGTGGGAGGGAAAGGATTCATGGTTTAGAGTTAATATCGTATAAAGCAGAAAGACAAAAGAACAGCTAGCAAAACATGGAGTACGAAGAGTAGCTTTGCAAATCTGAACTTTCTCTGAAAATCCAAAAAAAAGTTGAAATTCGATTTTTCAGAAATAGAAAAGCTACCAAAAATTCATCAAAATTTATAAACTACATGCAAAAAAATGCTTGGAAGGAAACCAACACTAGTTTATTTCTTCATGTTTTGTTTCTTAGAGGAATATTTGTTGAATATTTCTATTTTTAAATTATTCTCAGGCCTGTTTCTCTTTCTGGTTCCACCTGCGTTTAGCCTCAGCTCAGTTCTCCTGTTTTTCTAGTTTCCACATCTGTCCCATGTTTTTCCACTCGACCACTCGGTTCCAGTATAGTTACTGTTACTTTAGTCACTGAGTTTTAGGAATATTTTACATCTTTTACTTGAGTAACTTTATTATAAAGTATTTCTGCTCTTACTTGAGTACAATCTTTGGGTGCTGTCGTCTTTGGACTTTCTCCACTTTCACTCTTTTGAAAACAAAGTTAAAAGCTGCTTGACTTTGATATCATTTCTCTCTCCAAATGGCTACACAGAAGTAAAACCATCAGATACCTTCACAGGTTTGTGTTTATGAAGGATTTAGAGGTAAAACGTAAACCCAGCATCTTGTTGCATCATACAGAAAAGACCAACTGGTGCGACTCAAATCACAACAAGCGGCTATGTGGCTCTCAGAGGAAAAAAGGTTTCCTTTATCCTTGCCCCAAAAATTCGGCGGGGGCAGCCAGCGGGCATGCGGTCTCCTTCCAGAGCTGTCTGCAAACTGTTTGATCCGTTCCCACAGGATTTTAAGGTTCTCCTTTTCTTGCTGGTCTTCAGAAAGCATTAGGCTCTCAAAGGCCGGAGCAGAAAGAGCTGGTCGGGATTTTCTGAGGCTCAGGCGCCGTGAAGCACTGAGCTGCTCGGTTGGAAGTGTGTTGGATCACTGGGAGAAGCGAGAAACGATTGTAAACATGTCAAAAAGAAACCACAAAGTGACAAAGCAGTACTTCTACAGTCTAAAAGGCTTTGAAAATGGAAACCAATTAGATTGGTATTTCAGAAGCAGCAGCAGGGAAGCCTGAAAACGAATTGGGAGAGTTTCTGTCTGCGGTGGTCAAACTGCTGGGAGGAGCATTTCTTCCAGAAACACCAACGTGTTGGACGCGTTGTGCTCACTTCTGTTACAGCAGGAACAAAAATAAAATAAAGCATCTTTAGCAAATCAAAATGACTGCAAACACAGACTGGCTGTCTAGAAAATGAACCACAGCATCTGATTGAAAGCAAGAAACTGAAGGAAATGAGGAGGTGAGACGTTTGGGAAACGTGACGCTGTTGTGAATTAAGAACTTTGATCCGTTTGTATTTGTATTTATATTAAAGCTAAGGGAACAAAAATGATTCGTGGGATGACAGAAAAACCAAGTGCAGGGTTTTATAATTTTAAGGTGAAAAGTGATTGGACACATTCGAAATTAGCTTAATGAGGCATAACATTATGACCGGTTCCACTCACCATACAAACTGGAGTTATGAGAATAAATCATCTTATTAGAAACACCAGTTTTGTTTTTTCTTCACTTTGTCTGCATCACGAATCATGTGATCAACAACCAGATGCTACTGGCATAAAAGAAGAAGACAGGAAGTGGTAGAAGGATCATGGCGTATTTTATTATGTTATTGCATCAACAAACTTATTCACATCTTAATTGTGTTTCACAATTGTTTTGTGTACATTAATCATGTAAACGGAGTGAATGATTTCCCCCATTTTCTCCAAAAACAGCCCCGTCCCCCTGGGATGTGGACAGTCAAGCTGTCCTGTCATGTTTTGCACCAAGACATTTGCATTCGCAGCAGATATTTTCCGTCCTGTAAGTCGTGACCTGTGACCTGCATGGATGGAGCTTGTTGGTCCAACAAATCACACAAATCTTTAGCTACAAGATCTGAGGATATCAGAGAGTCGTTGTGGCTCTAAAGTCAGTTTGGGTTTTTGGTAGGATGGGTTGTCTTGTTCACATAAATCTGTGCCCAGTGTTAACAATGGGAGCTGCTGCTCTTTTGTTAGTTTTTTTCTGAGGTTTTGATCTGGATCTGTTCACAGTGGCTGCATGAAGGAACGTCTCTGATGTTGGTGCTGCAGCTAAACATTTGTTTTAAGATGAAGCTAAAATACATGAAAACCATCTAAGGATGATCACAGATATTCAGACAAACAGGGGGAAAAAAACGGAGGTACATCTAAATACAGAGATGAAACAATTTTGTTTCATTTATGTTTTCATTGCAGCTTTTGGCAGAAACTCTCCTGTTTTTTAGGTTCAAATTTGAACGTTAAAGGCCTTCAAACAAAGTCTTAATTTTTTTAATCAGAAGTCAAGCTGCTAGTTTATATTTTATCTGAAAACGGCAATTAATACTGAATCCAGGGCTGATAATTTAGATAGAACTTCCTGCTGATTAATATTTAAAATAAAAAAATCTTTTATAACCTTTTTTGCTTTTTCCTTCCATCTTTAATTAAAACAGTCATAATTAACCCAAAGGAACAGTGGCAAATAAATTGCAGCTAAAAGAAAATGATTAGCCTGCATGAATTCAGTGGCATAATTATAAACGAGAGACTTCAATTTACGTAATATTAGAATCAACAAAAGAACGTTTTTCTATAAAAAGTGACCAGCTGAGATATTCATATGCACTCTTATGAAAGCAAAGTTATTCAAACTAAACAATCTTCCTTCTCCACATCACAGCATTCGGTCTCACTGAATATTACGTCTTCTTTTATTCTAAAATATCTTTTATCAGAATTTTCTTGTTATACCAAAACATAATAATAATAATTATAAATAAAACCACCCATCAGTCATTTTTATTGTTTTTATTCAAACTTAATGTGGATCTTTTTGAAACTTTTGAAGACCTTTGACTTTCCTGCTGCGGCTGCTTTGTACCTACACTGACCTTTGTCAGTAAAGGTCGCCGCTCCTTCCTCCTCCATACTGATGATCCTTTTTTGTTTTCTGGGCGTTTCTGCCGGGATTCTCCAAACACGACTGTAGATGTTCGGCTCCTCCTCCCAGAAAGACGGATGGCTTCCTCTGCGTCAAGCCGCCGACCTTTCTGTGATGTATGGGGTCGTTGGATCTTCTGCTCTTTCCTTCAGATTTATGAAGCCGTCTGCAGTAAAATCTTCATGACCTATTGAAGAAGCAGAAATCTGCGGCTTTTTTTGCGGGCAGGTCGGCCAGCAGGTTAATTTCAATGAGGTGAGCAGAAAACCAACGATGACCTTACAGGGATTTGGAAAGTAGTTTAAAAACTTAACATCTTCGATTTTTCTGCAAAAGCAAATGTTTGATTTTAACCAGTTATTGGGCTTTTTTAAAATGTTCCTCTAGGCTGAATTTACAGCATTTAAAGTCTAAATATTTCATAGTTATATTTGAAGTCAGAGCACAAATGAGCCGCCTTTTATGCTTTTATAACTAAATAAATAGATTTTTAAAGAAATGTTGTCCACTGAAATTTTCTGTCTCCCTTTTTATTTGGGTAACAAATGTTGCAGATTATATAATACAATAGAATAGAATACAATAGAATAGAAGTACTTTATTCATCCCAGCCGGGAAATTACTGTACAATTGCAGCATACATACATACACACACATATCAAGTTACCAATAAAATAAAATATAAAAATACTATAAAATGTAGGTCTGTACAATCTAGACAATAGTGCTTTGTAAACAATTTGTACAATATTGATTTATGGACAAATCTGTACAATGTTGACTTAACGTTTATTATATATTATATATATATATTATTATATAACAATTTTTAACGTGAGTGAAAGATAATCTGAGATTCAAATGATTTAATTAAGTACGAAACCAACTTGGGCTACTGTAAAAATGTTAATGAGGTTTTTCCATTTTTGTGAAAAAATTTCATAATCTTACTGACAGGATTGTTTAACTCGTGGTTTTCAAACAGAAACAGTTTATAGTCCAGATCACAGCAGCTCAGTCACATTTAAGTGCAAAATCTACATTTATTTATTTGTTTTCTTCATTTTGTAGTAAATACGTCTAAATGCCAGTACACTTTAGCTGAAGAGCTCCACCTGGTGGCGGAAGGCTGTTCAGCTCCTGAAGGAAGTGAAATCATCTCATTAGCAATAATATCCAGATGTAACTGGACTTAAACCCTCTGGTTTCCCACATGTCTTCTCCTGGGAAGGGTCTCCATATTTCTCCATTAATGGTCCCCAGTTGGTCGCTGGTGTCCCACAGCTTAGTAAGTGACTTTTTAACCCTCTTCAGACGGTTTGATCTTATTTCCCTGGAAGAGCCGGTCTGACTTTCTGAGGAGAAAACAGTCTGGACTTCTCTGTTTCAGCTCCTGATCCTGGATTAAACCAAATCAGAGACTGAAAAATGAACATTCACAAACAATCAAGTTTGTTTGTGTTTCAGCAACACGGCAGTTCAAAGTGTTTTACATCTTAAAAACACAAAAATAAAACACAGTCAGCAAAAATTCAGTCATGAATACACATCAAGCACAGGCGCGGGGCTATGGGGGGGGGGCTGCTGCCCCCCGGGCCGGGCCGGATGGAGGTTCCAGGGAGGGAGGAATGGTTTCAAGTCGCTTAAATGTCTGATTATGGATGGAGAAAGTGGCCCTCACCTGTTGAGAAAGGTGTATTTAATGTTAAAGTTGCCTTCCCCAAAGGAATATATACTAGTGAGACTCAATGGCTGTTTCACTCACGGTTTAGCCAAAATATTTCCTGGGTAAAAATCAAGACAAACGTGGCACTACCTCCCCCCCTTACCTTGACACCCTGCGCTCAACAGTTTCAGCGCCCCCCCCCCCCCAAACGTTTCCAGTAGCGCAATCGATGCACGTAAGGGGCCCGGTGATTGGCCCTGCCCCCTGACCAGACGCTAACTTGTTCTAGTTGGTGATCAAACATGTCGGTCAATGTTCCATTTATTGTGGCTCAAAGAGCGACTCTGAACAACTCTGACCTCTTGATTTAGAGGAAGGCAGGGTTTCGGCTGTTTGCAGTTTTCTGGAAGCTTACTCCAGATTTGTGGTGCATGGAAGCTGAGTGCTGCTTCTTCATGTTTGGAGATCAAACCAGAACCAGCAGACCTGAGCGGCGGTCTGGGAAGCTGATGCATCAGCAGCAACATGACATGTTTCACTGTGATGCAGAATCATGTTTACACATCGGAAATGCAGATTAACGTTCTGGGTGGTTTTATCCAGTCAAACAGTCCATATGCTGAAGCCTTGGGTCTAAATTTAGTTGAACAAAATCATCTGTTTCTCCCCCAGGTGTGTCCCTGTCCACCAGTCAGGTCTCTGTTCTTTAAATCTCTTTGTTATTCCATCTTTCCCTCATCGAAGGTCTGCAGACTCCATTTTTGTTGCCCTCCTCCATTCTTCTCATAACTCTTCCATCAAAATCCAATCAGCTAGCAGATGTTTTAAATTCATCCTTCATACCTCAACACATTTTTTCTGCTGATCTGCTGCCGACTGAGGATCATTGTGCGCCGCTTACTTTTAAATTAACATTCTTTGTTGCAATTGATCTTCGCTTTCCAGTGGTTTGTTCAAACACAGCCATGGCAGTAACATGTTGAAACATCAATAATTTGGTCATGAATATGTATGGAGCTGCAATCCATCAGCGTCCTCAATCCAGATTCCTGCAGCTTCATCAGAGGTGAAGATTAAAGGCTTTGGGTTCGTCTCTGCACACCTGAGCCTCATTCTTCAGCAACAGCAGCGGCTAATCACAAATCCTTTATGAGACCCGGGATGGAAATGTGGAGGTGTGCTCGGGAATCTGAATGGCGCTGATTAGTTCCTGGAGAAAATGATTTTTAAGAGTCTCGCCGCTGCTTGTCCTCACCTGAAGGAGGAGAAACTCTCGAAAGAAATGGGACTGCAAATAGCTGAGATTCGGCTTTGTGGGTGTGAAAGAAAAATCACACAAGAAAGCATCAGATTGTCCAACTAGAATAACACTTCTTTCTGAGTGCAACTATTTTGTCCTGTTTTAGTTTGTGCAACACATTTTTCAGACTTCTTTTTTGCAGCGTTAGCCCAAAAGCTGTGAATGAGGTGACAGCAGTCTGGGTTTTCAGGCTTTACTGGAGAGAGAAAGAGAGAAAAGGAGGGAGAGAGGGAAGGAGCCTTCTGCTGCTGAATAATCCAATAAAATCCTGCAGACAGCTGCACAAAAAAATCAGAGCGGCGAGCAGGAGAGGATCTGTGAAAGATGGAGAGCAGGAAGTCCTCAGTAAAAGCAAATAGACCTTTTTATCGATCCTTCGCAGGTGATCGCTGAGCTGGGAGGCTGAAACTGAGACACAAAGACTCCCTGAACGCATTAAATTCATGGAAATACAGAAGGAAATTGATGCTGGAGCTTAAAGTTACAAGCAGAACAAAGGCAGGAGAAAGCAGCTTTAAATTAAGAGGAAACAGGAACTTTTGTTGAATTTAGTGCATTTTTTTACTCAATCAGAGCAACAGATGGCATTTTTATCAAAACGTTTCACCACCTTTAACATTTTCATACTTCATCAATAACTCAAACTGAAACTAGGCCTGTCGAGATAAACGATTAATCGTGTGATAAAAAAACTTAATGTGATAATTTTAATTATCGTGGTAAGTGTGATAAGTGCTGAAATGCACCTTTCAGCTGTTTGGGATTCCCCTAGGTAATTTCCCATCAGAAAGCAGGAGGAGAATCCTCACTTTCTGATTGGCTGCCTGTCACATTCAGTGTTAAGCTCCCATTTGGGGAAAAATCCCTGATTTAGATCAAAGCGGCTGCTACGAATGCCTTTGGAAACTCCCCTCCGGTCTGCTGTTGCGCTTTGTGTTGTGAATTACTGTTCGCTTGCCCCCCCCTGCCCCCCCCTCAACAAAATTTCTTAAGGCGAAGTTATCGCTTATCGCCGATAAATCTGTAGGCGATTAATCGACCAGCAAAATCTGTTATCGCGACAGGCCTAAGTGAAACATTTAATAGAAAACCAGTCTGCAAAAAGCAACAGCAGATGTTTGCAGCTGTAGTTTTTCTATACAACTTCATCTTCAGCATCACATCTATTCAAGTGGTGCTTTGCGTCGTTATAGATCAAAATTTGAGATTAATTTGAAATTTTCTGGAAAAACGAGAAAATGTCAGTTTGAAAAGTTATTAGCAACTTTTAAAACTATTCTATTGTTTTGGGTGGAAATTTACTCAACTGTTTTTTATCTACAATGGCCCTAATTTCACATCAGTGTACATTGGTTTTCCAATTACACGAGAAGATCCTTTTAAAGGCGAATTAAGATGGCAAAAACAATCCGAAATGAGCAGGAAATTAGATTTAAAAAAAAGGACAAATGGGAAGAATAGGAGACTGGAAGTCAACAAAGAACAATTAGGAGAATGACTGAAATGAAATCAAATGAAAATATGGAAGGAAACCAGAAAAAAACAAACAGACCCAACAAATGTAAAGGAATAATAGTACAAACAGAGATATTGTGTTTTATTGACGATGATACATTTAGCTTAGACAACAATATTCCTCTTCTGTCTTGTCTTGTCACATGTTTGTGAACCTTTTCTTTTATCAATCTATGATGTTTAATGCTTAACATTTAAAACTCATGCAGTAACTCCTCTTAAATAATGCCATATTTTAAGTTGTTTTCTTAAATATATTCAATCAGGTACATTGTTTCCTAGTTATTTTGAGGCTCTGAAGTTTTGGGGGGTTTCTTCTAAATTGCTTCGTCGTTTCATAGAAAGTTTTTAATTAATGGACATTTTGGAGCTGAGGATGCGTCACCACAAACAAGCATCACTTCTCGTTACTGTCTGTTTGCTATTTGTTCATTTCAGCTGCTTGTTGAGATCATTCCTGTTGCAGCAGTGAGACGCCCCAAAGCTGAAAGCAAGGCCAACAACCTGAGCCCAGTTGGGTTGGAGCGTTGATGTTAAGCTAGTTCTGCTTTATATTCTCTGATAGCTAATCCTCATTTGGCCGCCACTGGATCTGCGCTTGTTGCTGCTAGTTGGTTCCTCCACGCAGGATGAACAACCTTGATTGCTGCTCGCATGATAATGAACCGCCAGAATGTCACTATGGGAGTTTCATGCATCCCTAAAACAATGCATGACTTGCAATGTGAAGCACACTGTGTCCTTGATGAAGCCCAGAATGCATTTCCAAGATCCTGCAGAGAAAATCAACACTACAGCTCTGGTTTAAGGGGCCTTAAAATGTACTGATAGCAACCTTAAACTGCCCCAATTTCTGTTGCAATAAACTGTTTTTCCTGCTGATGGAAAAGATACTGAGACACGAACAAAGTTGGGCTGAAAGTGGTACAAACCCACTTTCAGCCTGTCTTATTCTGCTACCAAATTAACTCGGTTCTTCAGCGTTTGAAGCCGTTTGTGTCCCCAGCCTGGAGTTTCTGTTAAGACGTCAAAAACTGTTCAGCAGCAGCAAAATGAGCAATAACTGAGGGCAGCTACAAGAACATCTTAGAAAGTTCATGGTCTGATAAAATGGTTTTTCTGTAGCTGTCAAACTTTCAGCAAAACGCTCTTTGAGTAAATAGTGGCAATCCCTTTCAGCTTAACTCTGTGTGAAATCCTGAGCCTCTGAGAAAACTGAAAGAAAAGGAGAGAAAAGTCGCAGCATTAAACAGTTTGCAGATGTTCAATGTCATTGGAGGCGGATAAAAAACATCCAGCTTGCTCTACATAATTCCCTCATGTGAACTCAAATCTATAAGAAGTTAACATTATTAATTTTAAACTCTTGCATATTTAGTATCTTCCATCTTTGTTTGTATTTGTGCATCAATGAGCAGTTTCATCTCTTTGATGGTCTGTTTTGATGGAAAATAATTTCTGTGCTGGTTTTTGCAAGTTGATTTATCAAAGTTTTGTATTTCTCCCTTTGTTGCCCAGCAGCAAACTAAATTAAAATTTTGAGAAATCACTTAGATTGTTAACACAACTGTTGTTTACTGCATAATTAATTTTTGCCTGAATCCCTGAAGATAAACAGTTTCTGAAATACTTAGTCGGGTCCATCTGGCACAGAGAACCATGTCCTGTTCAAAGTCACTTAAATCGTCTTTTTTTTACATTCTGGCATTTTGTTTAAACTTTATCAAGCCATTATCTCAATGTTTAGAGGTGAAAAATGAATTGAGATGATTTGCATTGTATTACTTATTACTGGAGGATTTGTTTGTTCTACTGGCTATTACCACCAAAAAGCATTAATATCTATTGAAAACATCTAAACTAGAGGTGTGCCGATCGATCGGTCACCGATCATAATCGGCCAATTTTCGTGAAAACGGTGATCATCGGGATCGGCCGATCATTGGCTCTGTTACCGATACCGATCACCTTCATCTCATTTCCCAGCTTGTCTGTCCAGCTGGTCTCCTCTTTCCTTCACTCTGCGCAAACGCGCAGCAACAAATGCTAAGCGATGTGTAACTATAACGCACTGAGTGAATGAGGAGGTTTGCATGTTGTGGCGGAAAATTGAAGCAGGTCAAAATGCATCAACACGACGAAGCTAATAGACATAAAAACAATGACGGAGTTTGGCT
>CAEGAF010188212.1:0-13009 GCA_903067075.1 Micropoecilia bifurca | reverse complement strand
CACACACACACACACACACACACACACACACACACACACACACACACACACACACACACACACACACACACACACACGCACACACACACACACGCATCCAGGTTTTGGCAATAAGTTCACGTTTTATGGCTGGACAATGAGCTGTTTCCAAATCCTGGTGATTGTTGAGTCACATTCCAGGGCATTGCTCCGTTGCTTAGCAACCCCAGCCAAGCCAAGCCGGTTACCTAGCAACCCCAGCAGAATTCCAGCACGTTTGGTCAACTAGTTTGTATGAGCTGTTCATTTTTTAAAAAGTTTCTAATTTACTCTAAAATGGCGGCCGCTGTGGTTGCCAAAATTTAACAGTATTTATACAGTAAAATTTACTGTAAACTAGAGACTTTTTTTTACAGTTTACAATAGCTGCTTGAAAAAACAAGTGTTTTGTTGTTGACTTTCCATCCAAAGAATAATAACCTGCTGGATCATTATTGGTTATACAGAAGGTTCTACAAATGCTTTTCAAAGATGTACAGTTGTATTACTGCTCATCTATTTGCAGCCATTTTGACCTTTAAAAAGTGCGAGTGTAAACATAGACTTGGGGGCGTGGCCAGCACCAGCTTATTTGCATAAAAAGTGACAGAGCCCTAAATTCTGAAAAGAGCTAAAAATAGAGGTGACATTTATTTTTCTAATAATAATTTTATGTAATGAACATATTTTGTATAACACATAGACGTATCTTAATTTGTTTAAAAGAGAGGGATGAATAATAGGTTCCCTTTAATGTTGTTGCTCTGGAGTGATTTAGACTGAAATACAGAAAGGTTTGCTGCCAAATATCAATCAAAACACCTGAAATATTGCTATTTATTATTAAAATATTTGATTGGAAGCGGAAAAGTGAAAGCACAGAGTCCAAAATGAATTAAAAGTATAATGAATATTTAATTGTAACAGTGAAGTTTGACTACTTTGACTCCTGCACACTGAAACTCAAATCCTGTCACCAGAAAACCCCAGTTTGTTTGTGACCTGTGTTGTGTGATTCTTTTGGTCCAGTTTTTTTTAACACCTTCAGCTCCACCACTGTCCCCACCTGCTGGAGTCTTCAGAGCACTGAGGATGAGGAGCCACCTATCAGAAGGCAGCGGACGGTGTTGCTGTATGAGGGCCGATCCATGCCGCGCTCAGAAACAAACAGAGAGGTCTTTTGAAGGTCTGAAATCCAGTGTCCTGCCAAGAAAGCACTTACTTATGTGTACTACATCTCCACATCTATTTAAAGGTGAACTACTGTTTTTCCCTGAACTGGCTACCGATTTATTGGCTACACAAAACACATTCATCGCATTTTTTTCACAAAAATCATTGAGATTTTAGTCTGGCCAGGTTTATTTACAGCTCCTTTCAGAATAAGATAGTTTGTTTTGTCATGTTAAATCTAAATAGGCTGCTGCTGCTACGCCCCCCAACTCAAATAAATACGCAACTATACAACCGTACATCTTTGAAAAGCATTAGTAGAGCCGTCTCCACACCCAACAAGAATGCAGCATGTGGTTTCTTCATGGTAGTAAAAAAACTAAACTCTTGTTTTTTCCATTAGCCATTGTACAGCGCATGCAGCGGTAAAACCAGTTGACCAAATGTGCTGGATCTCCTATTGGGTTGCTAGGTAAAGGCGCAGTGCCCATCAAATGTAGCTCAACAATTGAGAGGTTTTTTTGAACTGGAAGTGATCTGTGTCACTGAACCGCCATCTTAGTAGGCAAGCGCAAATCAAAGGTGAAACCAACAAAATGACAGTATATGAAACCAACTGCACTTATATGTATGTACTCATATTTTTCTATAAGTTAGATAGGAATGAGGTGAAAGCTAGTCCTAAGCGAATGGCTTGTTTATTGTTGTCATAGCAACTCCATAGCAACTGCCATTAGTTAGTTACAGATACTTACCAAGATGGCCGTCAGCTTCAAAGTTCCTGGAAGTTTGACGTAATAGAGAACCATGTACAGAGTAGAAAGGAATAAAATCTATGAAAAACAATGAAGCATTTAACAATTTATTCCCCTGATAAAAACAATGTTTCACATTAAAAAAGACTAAATAGTCACTTATATTGGACTCGTTCCTTGTTAAAAAGTTAAAAACATGAGTATCAATGCTTTTTTGCAAGACATTGCTCAACACTCATTAACGTAACATATACTACTACTTTCTTCCTGTACTATTCTTTAAATTGCATTATTTGCTATTAATTTAATTGCTATTTTTATGTTTTAGCTGTGATGCCTGGGGGGGAAAGTGGCTCACAAAATGCTTTCAGAAACAACTGAAGTCAACAACTCAATGGCTTCTCAGTGGTTTCATTAGATAGAAAACTAATTGAACTAATAATGAACTGAACTTAATGCACTGTTGGATAACTAGGATCAGTTTTGATGTATGCATGACTGAATTGATATGACTTCTTTGGAAAATACCTTCGAGATGACATTTGTTGTGAATTGTCGCTATATAAATAAACTGAGTTGAATTAGGTTGCATAAACAAAACAAAAAAAGTTAAAAACAAAAATAGACAAGGTCAAGCTGACCTCTCAGCATATGGCTAAGTCTGATGGGTAAAAACAGATGGGTAAAGCTTCAAAGTAAACAGTTTCGATGTAAGATTGCATCAAACACATTACATCTACGGACAGTCTGAGGTGTGATGTGCCTGTTGTGCAGACCGATAGTCTCATCAGCTGAGTGTCGCTGGTCTCAGCCGATGGAGGAGTCAGACGTGGTCATCTTGTGCTGCAGTGGTCACACATAGCCGACGAGGATGAGCTCAACTCGCCAGTCTGTTGGAAACAAAACTCTTAAATGGCCTGTGGTCTGATAATAGACACTGAGCCATGCAGCTACTGCTCTGGTGGACATCAACATCCCAATGGCTCCTGCATAACTTGTGACATCTGAGGTTTTATGACTTGTGAGAAATGTTGACATTTTGGGGCCTTTTATTGTCCACCTGTTGCTCATTTTGTCTGTTCACCTTCTGGAAACATGCCATGAGTAAAAAAACTACTCACTGACAGCAAGTTGGATTAAAAATTATACACAAATCAAGATAAATACTACTTTTGTACAATAAAATGCTCAATTACAGTTAACTCCACATGGCAACAATATTTGACATGGGGCGTTTATATTTTTGTTCAGTGTAGTTACAACTCGGATTAATATACTCCGTAAATCCACTACAGAACACGCTGAGGTTCCCCCCACCAGGGCAGGAATCACCCGTCATACCTCCCCTCCCCCTGCTCCATGCAGGCACAGCCTCCCCTGTTTTCCTCCAGAGGCTGAGCTGCACTGTGAGCGTCTGGTCATGGATTTACCATTCAGAAAGCAACGCGCTTGTGCCTGAGGACAACTGGAAATCCGCCATTGTTCTCTCTCTCCACCGTCGGGAGGAAGATGGGCTGCTGCTCCGGAAGATGCATGATGGTCCTGCTGTGCTGCGTGCAGCTGGTAAGAGGTTTTCATTTTTCATGCTGCATCATAAACACGTCACACCAGCTGTTGCTTGTTTACTTTCTAAAGCTGTATATGAAAAAATAATGACAGAATCTGCATCAGAATGTCATTATTGTACAATTAAATGTGCAGCTTTTTGCACTGCAAAAACAGAAACTCTTTTCAAGTGCTTTTTAGTCTGGTAAAGCACAATTATCCTAGTGGAAATATTTAGAAATAAGACAAAAGTAGCTTTTCAGCAAAACACTGTTTTAAGTCAGTTCTTCCTTACTACTGATTGAAAAAAAAATATTTCAGTTTTTACAGACATTTCTCCCATAATCTGCCATACTTTTTAAAAATCAATATTAAGGAATTATTGACTTAGAATAAAATACATTTGCTGAAAAGTTACTTCTAAGTTAGTTTTGTCTTATTTCAAATGTATTAAGATTCTTAGAAACTTGGTAAGAATTTGTAATGTGGTAGTTTTTACAGTGTGGGGTTATCACACTGTAAAATACTGACACTTTACAAAATATTCAACTTAAGCACCTGTTGACTGTGTTTAATAATGTTTTACTAGAAAATATTGAGCTCTCAACACAGACGCTCAGTAAGCTAATATGTTAGAAACAATAGAGTTTTCCATCAAATTAAATATACTTTGCTAAAACATTACCTGGAAAACCCATTAGCTGTTACTGGTTTGAATATAACAATTTACTGGTTTGAATATAACAATTTACTGGTGTGCACAATGTTTTAAAAAAACATAATATTTTTTTAAGAGTGGACTTTTCAGTTTTAAAAAAGTTATAAAGAAATCACCAACCATTCCAAAAATTAAGGGTAGTGTATAACATAATATTCAAATTAAACTAAAGAAAATGTAGAATTATATGTGAATAATATAATACATTAAAATAATCAATCATGTAAAAAAAATACATAAAACATCAGTTTTATTTGTAGTGATATCTAAAATAGAGGGAAAGTAATTACTTGAGATAAGCAACAGTAAAGTATTGAGATTAAACTGAAAGTAAAGTTGAAAATTTCTACAACTGATGAAAATGAAATATAAATAATAGAAAATGTGAAAAGAATTTTGAAGACTGGAAATAAAATATTTTTTAATTAGTTTTTTTCCATACATATTTTTGGAATAATATGTTATTATTACTAGATTGTCTTAAATTGCAAGATTGATTTGTTTTTATTTATACTTTGTGCAAATATTTATTTTACCCCAGTTTTAGTTCATCTATCAATATTTCTAAATATATTTAGAAAAGCCCTTTTGAAATAACAAAAACAGACATTTGAAATTAATACAGTTGAAAAAAATAAATGAAATAATTGACACCAGGTTTGGCTGACATCAGGTTCAATAAAATCTGCTAATTAATTTACTTTTATCTGCTCCTTATAGTAAATTATTAAAAAGCAGAGGCAGCCTGACACAATAGCATCCCGGGTTCCCACCCTGCCCCCCTTTGACCTCAGAGGACTCCATGCTGCACCCCCCGTGCTGCACCCACTCCATGCTGCACCCACTCCATGCTGCACCCCCCCATTGGCGCGGTTGCCATGACAACACACGCACAAAAGTGATGATAATGATGATGGGGAGCAGCAGCCGCACATTTTGTTTCTGGTAACGTCTGTTGTCTCTGAATCAGTGTTGGGCAGGAACTACTACTGTGAGTGCACTGCAAAAACTACAAAATACCAACTATTTTTTTACATTTAATTTCTAGTCAAATAACTTACACTTGAAATAAAACAAATCTAACTTTCAAGTAACTTTTCAGTTTGTTTTAAGTCAATAAATCCTAATAACCATTTTTTAAAAGTAGTACTTCCACTGGCAGATTATTTACATTATAACATGATATATTTTTCCCAATTTATAGTGAAACTACTATTAATATTAATAATTCTTTATTTAAAGCAAACTTGTATATCTTGCTGAACAGTTACTTACAAATTAGTTTTGTTTTAATTCAGATGTTCTAAGGTATTTGGACCAGAAACTGGACCAAAAATACGTGATTTTCTGTTTTTACAGTGTAACTTCACTGAATGAACAACAATCTTGTTTAAGCTAAAATAATAATAATAATAATAATTAATCAGACACACAAATGAAGCTTTTGTTAAAGTTTTAGATTGAAAGAAATTGATTCAGAGAAATGCTTCTTTTGCATTTATTTTATTTTTGTTGTTTATATGAATTATTATCATGCTAATAATTAAAATACCAAAATTTCCACACAACTTTTTGGATCCGTCTTCAAATATTGAACGGTGGATGTTTTGATCAAGTTATTCAGTACATGAGTAGCATCTTTACCAAATACTTTCTTTCTCGGATTTGCCTTATGTTTTGCTTTTAGTTGAGTAAATACATGTTGTGAAGTATGACTTCAGTAAAGGTTTTTGGACTGTAGTGTCTACAGAGGCTGAATTATTGTCCTGCTGACAGATAACCGCGCTGGAGCGGCAGGTGTTGGACCTCCTGGGCTACCAGTGGCTCCCATCACGGTCAACTTCTTCCACATCATCGGTGTCATCCTGGGACTTTCCGGGGCGTCCGGTACCAGTCACGCTACGTCACCATGGTAACGCCAGAGCGTTCTCTCCCCCTAGCGGTCCGCTGGGTACTGCATGTAGCTAGCACACAGCTAGCTTAGCTAAAGATCGTGTTTGAAAATAATAATGGATACGTGGCTTTAAACCGGGTCACTCAGAAAAAAAATAACAAGTGGAAAGAAAACAACACCAAGACAACTTATAATCGGAGGAAGCCAAGTTGTATCTCCTGAATTGGTAGTTTACTAGCAGCAGAGGCGGAGCTATAGGGAGGCCTGGAGGGGGCGACTGCCCCCCCGAACCGGGCCGGATGGGGGGCCGAGTCTGGAGAAGCCAGGGAGGGAGGAATGGTTTCAAGTCGCTTAAATGTCTGATTATAGGCAGAGAAATGCGCCCTTGCCTGTTGAGAAAGGTGTACTTAATGTCACAGTCCCCCTAGTCCACCTAGTGACTAGCAGAACGATTCTTTTGAGCGGCTGTAAACTGTGAACGAGTCTCAATTGGAGAGAACTGTTCTTTGTTTTTTTTTTATGCCTTTGCTTGCTTGTGGTTCTCTGCTCGCAGGTGAACAGTCATTATTTTATGTTTTTTACTGATTTACCTGCAAATGAATTACAATTGATAGAAATTGGTGTAATTTTTATATTTCATGATGAAGAGGATTTTTGTTTCTTCCAAATCAACTCAAGTCCATTTTTCTTTTATTATGTATTCATGGCTTTTTGTTGTGGCCAGTCACGTTTACAAAACAGCACCATCCCTCTCATTGGATGGACAAAAAAAACAATAAGAAGTGTGTTAAGAGAAAAATATTTTCACTCCAGGTGGCATACATTAAGATTTTGCATTTTAGGTTTTGAGTTAGGTGGTCCATTAGTGTTTGTGATGTGGTTCAAGTGGGCCTCAGTCTAAAACAGTTTGAGAAACACTGATCTGTCTCAGTTACTTTGCTTCTTGTCTTTGTGAAGTGAATGTTTTTTTTCTGTTACTGGTTCCCAGTACCTGCTGTGGATGTTTGTGTGGATTGGCTGGAACGTTTTTGTGAGTTGTCTCTACCTGGATTTGGGAGGCCTTTCCAAGGTAAGGCCCGGTTATTTAGGACAGACAATTAGAGGCGGCAGCAGTGTCTGAAGTCTCTAATTATCTCGGTGTTTAAATCTGTTTCTCTTTTGATCCACTGCTGATAACAGGCACATAAAATGCTTTTAAAGTTGCTGTCTGTCATCAAATGCTAAATATTTACTTTAAAATGTTTATTATTAGGGTTTGAACATTTGAGCTGATATCAATATATGATTTTAATATTGAAGTTATGGACATTCAACAATATTTACCAACATTATATTTATTTCTTTACATTTTTAACACTTTTGGGGGAAAATTTCAGAATCAAAAATTAACAAGATGGAGATAAAGATCAGCTGTAAATAATTGACCCACTTTTATTTATTGGGCCAATACCGATATTTTAAGAAACGACTAATATCGGCCAATATTGATGTTAGTGCTGATTTATCGTGTTTCCCTGCTTATTGTATTGTATTTGATTTCACTGAAATCTGATATTATTTACTTTCTTTTGAGTTTAATAATTTATTCTAGCTAATTTTTGTATTCACATTACTCTCACAGTACAATAAAAATGTATGTATATTATTTTATTACATTTATTTTCTTTATGATGATCAGTAACACCGCTGCGCAGTACAAAATAATACAGGAATTTAATGTTGTTTTGTATAGTAGACAATGTCTCTATTTATATCTTCAGTTTTTATTTCAAATTATTTTATTGCTATGTCATTGTTTTCATTTTTGTTGTTTTTATCATTTTAGTTGTTGAACTATTTTCAATTCTATGTACAAGTGTATTATTCAATTAATTAATTTTGTAATTTATTTGATTTTTTTTATTAGCTTAACAGAAAGAAAAAAACACTTGGCAAAACAGACCTAGAAGGGCAAAAAAATAAAATAAAAATAATAATTTGGTTTGTCAGAGAGCATATATACATTAAATTCTGTTTTGAATCAGAAAATCTGCCTTTTTTCTTTAACAAGTTTGTTTACAGTTGCTTACAAAATATTTATACCATTTGACCTTTTCCACTGTCACATTGCAACAACACATATAAACATTTGTTACTGGACTTTTATGTGAAAGATCAACACAAAGTGATGAACATACGTGAAGTTGAAAGAAAATTATAGATAATTCAAAACATTTTTTACCAAAAAAAAAAACTGAAAAGTGCGGTGGGCAAAAGCAGTATTTTTTTATATATTTGTTTTTTTAATGACAATAATTTTGGTCAATCATCTTTTATTTATTTTGTTTGAAATGCAAATGTTTGTCAAAAATAATTTCTCATATTTTTTATGTTAAACATAAAAGTTTATTACATTTATCGGTTTATATGCTGCACATTAAGACAATTCTCATTATATTTGAACAGAACAATATTAAAGTTTAGCACATTTGAATGTTTAAGTGACAAAATCAGCGCTGACCTCATAAAGAAAGCTTTACTTTAGGAGACTTGGGTTCGACCGGGTCCGTTTCTGCCGGTCTTGCTGCAGGACAGCCACATCCTCTCCCTGGGACTTTCCTCACATTCCTCCTGGTGGAAGAGCAACGGGCCGGGATGTCAGAGTCAGAACTCGGCCTCTGACAGGTGGCGCCAGCACCAGAACCCCCTGCTGACCACGGTGCCGAGCTGCTGGCTGCAGTACTAGTACCTGGAGGTTCTGCACTGCGCCGCCCAGCTCCTTCTGTCCGTGAGTCTCACATGTTACACAAACTGACAGCAAAACCTCCTCTGTCAGGAAAATTTAAACTCAAACACATTTACTTGGTTTTGAATATTTATTGTCTTCACTAAATAATGAGTTTAAGGACAAACAAGAAGCTTAAAGTTCACCTCAGTTTAAAAAATATAAACCTTTGCACAAATAATCAGTTTTTTGATTGTATTGTGTAACATTAGATCTCTCAACAAACAGAAGGATGTATTTTTTATTATGTTTATTTTCAATTACCACAATTCACAGAGAAATTTAGCAAACACTTTTTCACCTGGGACATTGTGATAAGCTTTTTTTTTTGGCTAAAAGGTAAAATCTGAAGCAAACAGGAAGCTTTGAAAGCTTTTTGCTTGATGTTCTTGAATTTGTTCTCAGCTCCTGGGAATCGTTTATTCCTGTTACGCTGTCAGCAGATTCCCAGAGGAGGAGAGCTGTACGTAAAAACAATCTACTATCATTTCTTTACATTCAGTATGTCTGTAGTTCACAGGAATCTGGGCTGTTGCCTGGTTCTTTTGTCCTTTTATGTGATTTTCGTTTGACTTTGTCCAACCTTCACTTAGTTAATTGTTGTTATTGCTGTGGGTGAACTGAGGAGTCGGGGTGTTGATTTAGATAAAACTGCTTCAAGGATAATTATCTAAAGTCAGGTCATTGTGTTCTCATATTTTCTTTTTCTCAGACATAAACTCTATAAGAGAAAAAAGAGTCTGTTGCAGTCAGACAGCAGATAAAATTGCTCTAAAATTCTAAGAAAGATTTTTGCTCCCTTATGAAAACTGAAAAATAAACTTACAAAAGACGCCTGTCAGATTGGTGCATGCAGATCTTCTACACTCACTGCAGCCTGTATCTAAAAACAATAATAATAAACCCAAACAAGTTGGCCAATCTATGTAAGCTGCCAAGAAAATACAAAGGGTGAGTACAAACACACGCAGCACTTTTTACTATTTTATTTGTGAAAACTTGAAAAGGTTCAAGGGTATTTTTGCAAAGCCATGGAAGATACTGTGAAAGAGAAGGAGGGCCACTGAAAAGAACTATGACTTTAATCTCAGAATTATGAGGGGTTTTTGTGTTTCTTGTTACAATTATGAGTTTTAATCTCAGAAAATTAAGATCATATTTCTGAAGATTCTTAGAATTATGACTTTAACCTCAAAACTCAGATATTTTTCTATCAAAATTCTGAATTTGGAGTTTTAATCTCAGTAGATTATTCCCAGAATTCTGACTGATCTCAAAATTTGGACATTAATCTCAAAATTCTGACTTTTTCTCAGAATTCAGACTTTAATCTCAAAAATCTCATTCACCCCAAAATTCTGACGTTTTTCTGAGAATTTTGTTTTAATGTCAAAGTCAGAAGATCAAAGTCAAAATTCTGACTTTGATCTCAAAATTTTGACTTTAATCTCAGAATTCAGATTTTGTTCCTCAAAATTCTGACTTTTTTTTGAGAAGTCTGAGTTTTGCTCTCAGAATATTAAAGTTCTTAATCCTCCACCATTTCAGTCCTTCTTGTTTGCATTCAATTTTATCTCTGCTTGCTCTTACATCTCTTATGCACATTTCTTTGATAATTTTTTTTCAGATTACAAATGACTGTAAGGAACATCTGTTCAAAGATGCTGAAAAGAATCCAGGCAGAAGAGGATCTATAAGACCCAATCATCATCTTCATCATCTCCATCATCTTAAGTTTGGTTGTGAAACCTTTGATCAAGGCAGGGACTTTAACATGTGCCCAGGACATAATCTTCCAGTTTAAGAATCAGATTGGGTCCTAATCTGCGTGTCTTTTCGTCTGTAAAAGATTTAAGATGAGTTTGATGAAAGCTCCTGTTTAAATTTAATATCCGTTTTTCCTAACATTGAGTGCACTGCATATTTGTTACCACTAGGTGGCGCATAGAGGTTTTTTTCAGCTCTAATGGGTAAAATGAAGAAGATGAATCACTTCTCTAAAAACATTTCATAGAAACAAAAAGACGGTTGAGCTAAGTGCTGTATTTTTTTATTGGGCATTTCAAGATTTAATTTGTTATGAAAAACCTGATTAAAAATATGTGATTAACAGTAAAATAATAATAAAATTAAACATTTTTGGCTTCTGTTTCCTTATACTGTGGCTAACTTATAGAGAATGAGCTGTAAAAATTATTATATGAATTAATAAAAGTTGTATCAAGCGTATGACCGGTCCCAAAAAGTTCCAACAGAATAAAGTGAAATAATGTCAATACAATGTATTTGAATTATAATCTGTACTCAACATGTTAGATTTTATACGGAGTGTTTTAAATGTATTGCTTCATTTTTGTTTAGTTCACTAAATGAACTGATTGGGGAAAAGTATTGTGATTATTTTTAATAGACTTTTCATTGTTTCTTCTTGCTGATTTTGTTCTTTTAATTTTTATCTGAACCTCAAGACCTCAAGCAAGTGAAAGCAGCCAACCTGGAGTAAATGGTTTTTATTTTGAGTAATTTGTTGCTTAAAGATATTTTACACTGGTAACCTAAATATGATTTAATTGTCCTTAGCTTCACCTCCATGGTTTTTATTTATGGCCAAATAATTCACCTATATTTCACATTAAATCACAATGTGATCATGGTCTGTTTAAGGTTTTGTGTATTTCTTTAAACTTTGTGTTATATTTCTCAATTATTTATGTAATATTTATAAGTTTTAAAGTTTGTTTTCCAAAATGGTGAAAAAAAATTAAACACAAAATGTGTCACACACTCATTCTGATTCAGATTCTGGAAAGCAAATATTTAGACCCAACAAAACTGGCATCATGTCTGACTTTAAGCGGATTTTGGTGAATATCTAACATTAGTTAATGAATTAATTTGGTTAATCATCTATTTGTATACCTCCTCAACACTTGCAGTGCAATTATTGTAACCAGTATACAGAAGGTAGCAACAACTAATATCTGCTTTTCATCTTCTGATTGGATGTTTCAGTAAAGTCCTGTCTCATTGGTTCCTGGAATCAGGAGTCGATATGGAAGACCTCTAGCTCAAAATATAAAAATGTCCAAAACTAAAGAATTTCTTTAAAAAGTTATTTGATCTTTAAAAAACGTTGTTTTCATAAGTATTGTTTTCATATGTAAAAAAGCATTTTCAATTATTTAGTTTGAAATTATTAGCTCTTCCATGAATCACAAGACGAATGCCCCCTGAAAAAAGATATAACATAGAAATACCCTAAATTAAAAGTTTTGGCAAGTGTATTCAGTAGAAATTTAGGCTTTACCATTACTTTAGTTCCTTCTAGATGTGGTGCTACAATATTCTGTCTCTGTCAGACCTTAGAAAAGGTTTTCAGCAGCCCAGGAACCTCTTTTTAAATTTTTATATAATTTTTTTTTTAATTATTTATTTATATTTTTAATTAATACATATTTTCCATTGTACTTATATAAAACTCATAGATATGATAAATTATATAAATATTTCGGGATTTTTATAAACATAAGCCATGTAATACATATGTGTAAATATATGCATATGTATACAAGTATATCAAAATATATACTTATATACATATACAAAATATATATGGATATATATAACTATATATAAATAGTTATTTAAACAACTGTATTAAAATATTTAAATAGTTAAATTAAGTATTTAACTATTAACTATTATAAAGTATTTAGTTAGTAACCTTATATATGTATATATGGTAGCTTTCTATTTTTAAAAGTTGTCTAAAAAAGATGCAGAATTTAAATGCAGGAAAATTGCATGAGTTAATGAAAGACTTTTAGTTTGTAGCCCCTTACGTGTTTTTCCTTTTTTTTTAATCCTTTTATTTCATCGTTTAATTGCCTTTGTTTCATTCTTTGTTAATTTAGTATTTTCAATCATTTTAGTTTTGTTTTTGTTTCTTCTTGAGACATTGCAAGTATTGTGTTTTGTAAACTTTAGGAGATGTGATCTGTATTTGTTGGTTTTTCATGAGTTGTTGTGAGTTTCTTTTATTGTTATTCTTCATACTAATAACAAAAAAAAATGTATATATGGATAAATACTCATTTCACTATTTCCGGTCCAAACAATCTCAATATAGTTGTTTCGTTATT
>CAEGAF010188194.1:0-11522 GCA_903067075.1 Micropoecilia bifurca | reverse complement strand
AACACCTGGCTCTGGTTGGACACAGACTTAAAGTCGACAGCTGGACAAAATGAATCAAAGAAGTGGTGAGAAAACATTTTTCTTTTAATTGAAACAGTAAAAACTGTAGCTTACATGAATTTGTAAAGTAAATAAAGTGAACCTAGTACCTGCTCTGAATAGTTTGATACCTTTTTAACCTTGACACTTAACATCTGAAGGAATCACTCTAAGCCTGATGACCTGATGCGAAGCAAGCAATGAGTGAGGAAGGTGACAGTTGGATGTTACGATACTTGCAGATGAATATTGATTTTTTTTTCTAGGAAAGAAAATATCCATATATATCACAATATCGATATTATTATACAGCCCTAATGGCCATGCACATGTGTTGTGGCTGTTTGCTATAGATTTTAACAAAGATGATAGGAATAGTGTGATTATTACGTTTTCCAGATGTTTTGCGGAATCATCATGGATCTGTTTAGTAAAAAGTGGCGAGTGCTTTTTCTGTTTTCACTCCAAATAATTTATTTTGATCATGTTATTTTATCTTTTTGTCTTTTTGTATGCTTTTTTAAAAAAAATAATTCATTTTTATTTTAAATATAAATATTTTGGGAGGTTATTGTACAGCAGTTCAGTCATTTATGTGCTTTATGAATAAGTTTGAAATTACTTTATTTAAGCTCTCCTGACATTTCTAAGTGTTTTACAGGCTGTGCTGAATGTGTTCACAGTTTCCCATCTTTTTTACACCAATAAAGCCATTAAACAATTGATCCTATTTCAAAGTACAAAAATCACCCACAGCTTCACACTCCTAATACTGTTGGACTGTCTGGCAGTGAGAGTAATGCTGCATATTTCATAGTAGTTCCAGGGTGTGATCATTCCTTTTAGATGATTCATTTCAGTGGGCAAATCCACTCTGCCATCTTTACTTATGGCTAAAAGGTCTTCACTGAACTTCCTGCACCAGTAAGCTGGCTTTATGACGCAGGCTCCGACTTAAATTGCAAGTCAAGTGAGGAAGTGAGATCAGGTCACAAGGGGTCAAGTGAAGACACCAACCAAAGACAGACGTTAATATAAACCGCAAACTTAACCGCAGAGCTCCATCAGAACAGCCCATTGTATTCTGTATGCAATTATTCAATTTTGGGTAATAAATCTGTGCTCTCTACACCAAGTATTTATGTATTCCTTTTATGTGACATGAATAATTAGGCACATATTTTGAAATGTATTATTTGTCATCCATAACATCAATCATTTATGATAATTGTTTTATATAGTCAGGCTTTCCAAGAGCTGTCAGAGGCTTAACCCCCTTTTGATGAAAAACAGCTGACATTATTCTAATTCTGAAGCGTCTGCATTAGCTCTATTGATTTGACATTTTATATGAATTCAGCAGACTTGTGTTTACTGTTTAAGCCATACACATCCCACAAGTCCTCTGAAAAAAAAATTTCAAAAATAGTTTTCAAAAACCCACACTGAAGTCTTTATGTTGTTCTTACGGCTCTCACCTTCTGAACAACTTGCATGCAGACCTGCAGGCAAAAAAGACCCTGGATGTTGTGTCTTTTTGGTTCGTCTTTATTAAGGTTGTCCTTTTAGCTATAAACCCCCACCCCCTTTTTTTCTACACTATTACATTGAGTAAGCAACTTATCATGTATGAGTTCCCTTTTTATTGTTTTTTATATTAATCATAAGATTATTTTCAAGATATTTAAAGCAGTTTATAATAATGGCTATCTTCAGTGCTTCCTTCTCATCATCATCAACGCAATTTGTTGGAACTAATTAACCTTGATACTGAGCAGGTCTAAAGGCTTCTAGTGTATTTAGTGTGCTTGTTTACTCACATGTGTGATTTTACTCACACACGAGTAAAATCCCCTCTAGGCATATATGTCATCTCGATTGAACAAGCCTGTTTCCTCAGACCTTCAAATGTCACCTTATTGTAGCTCTTTATAACCAACCCAGATTTGTTTTTTTTATTGGTCCTTGCTGTTTATTTCTTTAATCTAATCAAAGTGTTTCATGTCACCCATGAAAACACCTTTATAAATCAAGACAATGAGTTATGGATATCAAGATTCATGTATATAATGATGATAAAAATAAAATAATAATAAGCTAAAAAGCATTTTTAAGTTGAATGTATTGTGGCAATTCAGACAGTGCTGCCAATAAAATGGCATCTATTTGCACTTCTGTGAAGAGACAAAAGTTAAATTAACACTAGTTTGTCAGAGAGTTAATTACAGTCTGAGGTCTGAATTAAAATCTACCAATCCAGTTTTTAATAGGCAATTTATAAACTTTAACTTTAAAGGTCATGCTTTGGCATGGTATTTTACAGATAACCAAGGTGAGAGTCTACTGATTTGTTTTTAAATATAATTGTGTCAATCTTCCTTTTTTTCATTAATTCAGATTCAACCGTAACACAATCCACCTGAGCAGGATGTTGTGGTTGTTCAGAATACCCTGGCCTTTAAAAAACAAACTTGTCAACAAGCAACTCATATTCACTGGAAAGTGCCAACAGGGCAGACGTGCCTCAGAGAGGAAATGAAACAATTCATTTAAAAGCGGAAAGAGGTAGCCTACATGTGACTGATTATACGTGGGATTTGATATGACCAATATCCCTGCAGGAGAACATGGTATGAAGCAGTTGAGCTGGAAAGCTCCTTCTGTGACACACTGCTGGATCCTGAGTGCACAAAGAAACATCATAGGAGATCCTTCCTCCCAGGAGCTGTTCTTATTATCCTTAACCTTTATTTCACCAGGACAATTTCACTTAGATTAAAAATCTTTTTTGCAAGAGAATGCTGGCCAAGACTGACAGCAGTATACAGAGTTTACACAATATTCACAGCAACACCGTCAAAAATAAATTGGTTAAAAGGTTCCTCAATTAAAACATCTACAGACAGATGATTCATTTGACTCTATAACTTCTAATCAACAACTGTTTCTGTTATTGCACATCTGTTATTTGTAGAGTTTTATTCATCACATTGATTGTCATTCGGCGCATAAATATACACATGTAGCACATTTTAAACTCCATTTCTGATGATTACGCAGTATTTTCATGTGATAATCTTGACCTTGCCACACAATGTATTAATTATAAGTTTTTATTTTGTTTTTTTTAAGTACTTTTATCTTTTAGGAACCTACACGCCTTAATGCTGCTACCACCCCTTCTATTCTATTCTAGAACAAATTAGAAATGGTAAATAGAGGATGTATTTGTTTGATGCCGTGTTGGACTCAAACATCCGTCTAACCAAACAGAAAAGTAGATAATTTAATATCACTTTCATTACCAGAGAATGATGTGGAACATGGTAGGAGAACTGAATCTTGATGATCAGCATTGGTTATTTGCTTTCTTTTTCCTATCAGTTAGGAAACAAAACAATCCCAATTCATTTATGTACTATAATGCAAGTACCTTTATAAAGTACCTTTATTTACCTTAATGCAAGTAAAAATGTTTTATCAAACAATCTATAATAGTTTGGTCAACAAGAGAAGTTGATAAATGCATCTTCAAACGATGTTGCAACAGAAGAAACAGTTACAATCAATCAATCAAGCGATCGATCAATCCAACGATCGATCAATCAATCAATCTACCAAGTTTATTTACATACTGTTATGCATTCAGACAAACTGTATGTCGGAAGAATAACTGACCTCACTTAGTCTTGATAAGGCAATAAATGATTGTTAGCAGTATTTTCTTTCTAGGATGCAGAGAATGTATTTTTCATACCTGAGAAAAAGAAAAGTTAACTGTCTTCAAATAACTAATAAATAGTGAACAAGCATTTTAAAATGATAAACTGTAATTTTTACTCAGGCTTGTTTCCAATTAAAATGATTCTTCCTTCTATTATATTGTTTTAATATCACATGATACATTATAAACTGTGATGGACCGGCGACCTGCCCAGGGTGTTTGTTGCCTCTCGTCTGCTGGAGATAGGGACCCGCAGCCCTCACGACCTCACTAGGGATAAGCCTGTAAGATGATGGATGGATGGATGGATGGATGGATGGATGGATGGATGATAAACAACATAAAATTAAAGCAGTAATACACAATGCATAGTCTCAGCAGCAGTTCAGTATTTTTCCAGCTTAGAACAGAAATCTTGGTTGAATTAGTTGGATTTTTTGTGTCTGATGGCATCAGTTTAAAAAACTTAATGGAGCAGTTTACGGAGTCTTATAGTTTTTAATCAGAACAAGTCTTGTATACTATAAAAAATCATTTTCTCTTAACCTCTACTGGGCCTCTTCACATGCAGCTATGCATTACATCAACACACTCTACCACAGCTTTGGATTGTTGTATGGTTGCTGATAGGGAGTGAGGTCTGTCGCAGAGCAGTGTCTGCTGGGACGACTCTCTGCAGTCCTGAGAGATGGCTGTACAGAACAATTTCAGAGTATTACTCAGATCATTCTGTCTGGCACCAACAATCAAATCACAGTAAAAGTCACTTGCATCTCCATTCTTCACCCTTATGATGCTTTGTTTGAACTTTATCAAGTTGTCTGTGTGGATGTCAAAATATACTGATCTGCTGCCACGTGATTCTCTGATTCATTACGTGTGGTATAAAGCAATTAAACATTGACGGCTAATGATGGCTAATAAGTGTGGGCCTTTGGAAGAGTCCAAATCAATTCTAATCTTCTATCATAGTTAACAGAGAACATGTGGTGCTGTCCGCATGAATCCCTCACTGTTTCATGTCAGCTGGGGGGATTGTTGCCAAAACACTTACTTGATCAGTCTAGGTTGCACAGTTCAAGTGAAACCCTGTACGTCTAGAAAGTTTGACATGTTCACATTTGTGATGACAGGACAGAAACTAACTTTAGTTTTCTTTCATCTATCCCTCGCCGTCTTTCTCAACATGCAAAATGGCAAGATAAACATTTATTTTCAGTTTGCCTCTATTGTTGGTGTCCCCCTGGTTTCCCCTACACTTTTGGTTTCTTCCCCTGGCACAGCAGCTATGATGTGTCTACATGGACCTCAGAAAACACATAGTTGTGCCCCTGCTGTAAGGTTTGGTATTGACTCACCACTCTGCCTGCCTGGACAGAACATGGTTTAATATTAACAAAGAAATAGATAAGGTTGTTGAAATTCATTATATCCATCTTTATAACCATGGTAAACAAAATGTCATGGATTACTTATTAAATATGTGCCTAGACACTTTTATCAACTTTAAAAAGGCAACACTTATTTTGGTTTATTCTAATGCTTCCAGTATTAGAATAAATTTATTATCACTTTATAATAAATATTTATTTCTGGATCCCTCCACGACCCCCACTGAGTAAATTACTTAAAGGTTTCTGGACTGTTATGTGTCAAATATGTCCAGTGTTAGATTATGTTAGTGCAATAAAATGTTTGTTTTATTTTTAAATTCATGTGGAGGGGGATGTGCTGAGCTGTACACAAAACAATTCCATGGAAAATAAACTCAGTTTCAGTTCTCAAAAGCTGAGAATGTAATCATTAACACGGGGATGCATTTGCCTGTGTAGCCAACTCCAGTTTACTAAGTTCTTGATATGTAATTACATTACAATTACATCCCTCCATATGTGAATGCTGCCCATAGCAGCAAGCAAGTTTAATTTAATCACAGCTGCAGCTTAAAGAATTGTCTTCATGTTTTGGCTGTTGAATGCTACACTCTCACAACTTTTGATAATGCTTGTTAAATGTCAAAGTTATTGATCTCTCTTTTTTTACTTACAATACTGAAACCATAGCAATAGTTGTCTGAGAATAACTTGATTGTGTTGTGAATGCCCTACCAGTGCAGGTCCAGGTTACACTTTGGAAGATGAAGATGTTTGTCCATTTGCTAGGGGTCTGCTGTTCTCTCCATCATGAATGCTGCTAAATGGAAATGTGTTCAAAAGGGTCAAAACAGGCTGCTGTAGAGAATTTTTGACACCAAGATGTCAGTCTTGCTGAATATAACTTTGACTATTTTCTTTTACTAAGAGCTGTGCTATATGACAAGATAAGCTTTGGTCCCTCAAGCAAATAGGAAAAGAAAGTATATTTCCCTTGTCTTATGAGGTGGCAAAGAAAGAGAAACAATGAAATTTCTCAGGCTGTCAAGAGGCAACATGGTGTGACAATCGCTAAATCGCTGTACTACCTGTACCTGTACTCCTGTCTCACCTTTTAAAAATGTGCTGTGTAGGAAACAAAAAAACCCACTACCTACTCTTCAGGGAATCTGTCTTCGTCTTACTATCATGTTATTATTTTTCTTCAAATTGGACATTGTCGTGTTACGTCATCAAAATCTAAATGACTACATCTTTCATGGCTTCTTTCAGATCTGAACTTTGATTGTGTAAATCTCTATTGCGTAAATCTCTATTGCACTTTAATGTACAGCATTTTCAAGATGACCAAAACCTTTTGGTGCAAGTTGACTTGAAACTCATCTTCTACCATTTACTCCAGCTGGACATGTAAAAACCTCTTACAATGAGAGAAAACAGAAAAAAAAAATCACAAAGGTGTAATTTCTCAACTTTTTGAAAAGAAATATGGACAACACATATAGTTAAAAGGGCGCTTCTAAGGCTATTCTTAAATAAAAGATAGGAAAATCCTACATGCAGAGTGAACTTACTGTGTCTACAGTTTTAGAAAAGGGAACTTGCAGCTTCCACCCCTCCTCCACATCAAGTGCTTTTTTAATCTCCCCCTAAACCCTGGCTTTAATTTTAGGGACCTTACTAAAAGAAAATAAACAGCTACAAAAAACCCACCTTAATGGTGAGAATCTATTTCCTTGTACAAATACAGTAAATGTAATCTGAGACCTTTCCACCCACACACTGTCTCCAGTTCTCTACTTTCTATTTAACTAGCCATTGTACAAGAAACATGATGACCAGAATATGTTTTAGTAATATTGACTTAATGTTGTGCAAGGTGTGTTTCATTTTCAAAGAGTTTCCCCTTGGCTTTTGTCCTAGTTTTTAACTGCCCCTTACTTAATGTAATACTTAAAGTTCAAAGGTTATGGAGTTTTTATATTATAATAACATCCCTCTCTGTATTACATTGAGGGCTGGTTTGAGACCCATCAACAATTTGTTTAAGGCTAATTCTTCTTCCTCTACGACAACGGTGGTGACCCAGGTGAAACTGATATATTAGATGGATGAACTCTTGAATTTGAAGTATTGTGTGACTCTAGGCAGTCAGCAACAGGACCTAATCTGCTATTCCCTACTATCATTTAGTTGTTTTGAAACTGCATATAGGTTGGCGATGAGAAATTCCTCATTCATTAATTTCATGGACTGCATAATCTAAATAGAAGAAAATGGGATTCTGATGTTTTTATATCATCAGGCTGTTGAAGGTATCAGGAATACTATTACTCTCCATAACGGGGGTGTTGGAGTGAGTTTTCATTCATGGGAAATCCCTGGAATTCCTTGTTTCTTCATTCTGATGCTTTCGGAAAACAAAGTAGTGCTGGAAAGATCATGTGACTTCTTGTGGGAAGTCTGTCATCGGCAGCTTGGTCCTGTAGGAGAGTGACTTCTCATCCCAAGGCATTCCCCCTTGAGCTAACAAGTCCAACAGAAAATTTGGAGCAGTAACAAAAACACTAAGACGGGCCAATAAGGTTTCTACAGAGCTAAATATGGGGGACCGTAAATATGGGGGATTACGTAAAACATAAGTACCCCTTAACAAAAGGCGGTGAAGATATATTTACAAAGAACTTAAACTGTATAAAAGACAGAAGTAAGTTCTTAAATGGCATAGAAATCAGCAAAGAACAAGACGTGAATGTGAAACTCTGTGGTATGACAGATAAGTTATGACAAGCCAGCTGTGGGAGGATCTAGTATTTCTGCTCAACCACTGAGGTAAATGTCAAAGGCGAACCAGTCTGGCGGTAAAGCCAAAAGTTCAGGGAATCCATCACACACTGTTTCACGCACACACACACACTGAATCACACATCCCTAATGTCTCAGGTTTTACCATCAACTGGAAGAATCCCCTTCACTTTCTGGAAGCATAAAACAAGTGAAAGTTATATATTTAGTTTTATAATAAATACACTGACAAGGGCTGAGATGTAATGCCTTTTAAATCTTGAACCTTTTCACGTTTTTGGTGGTATAATCACAAACCTTGTTGCATTGCGTGTTAGGATTATCAGGAAGAATTATGAAACAAGAGGGAAATAATACATGGGAAGTTTTTTTTTTTTTGGAGCAAATTAAGTGTAATCAAAGCAAGCGTTTGTATTCTGCTGTCTGGAGCCAGAACTTTGCAGAATACCAGTTGTAACTATTTATGTAACTTTAAAAATAAAAAAAACTATGTTTTGACCACATTTCTGTGCAAAATAGATTAAGCTAAATCAGATTTCATTGGTAACATCTGAAAAATACTACTTTATTTTTTTTTCTAGTTTCAGATTCTCAATCTGATTTATAGCTGAACTTTGACTGATCTGTTCTAATGCATGAATATTTGTTTGATTTAAATCCTTTCATAATAGCTCAAGTTGTTAGTTAAATATCACTATATTGCTGAATGGTGAATCATCACCCTAGTCTGCACCTCAGTTTTATTGATTCCGACCAACTTACATAACGCTGCAGAAGAAAATCCCCCCCACAACACAGTGTGGCTGCAAATATATGAAACTTTGGTGATGGTGTTTTCAGGATTACATGCAAGGCTAGCCTTCCATCACACATGGTGGTTTGCATACAGACCAAAAAGAAAGATCCTGTTTGTTGTCTCGTGCGATCAGAGCACCTTCTTCCACAGTTTTGCTTTTTACCCCAGACAGCCTGTGGTAAACTCCAAAGATGACCTCTTAGCTTTAACAATGACTTGCTGAAATGCACCAGTAGTCAACAAATTATTTAAAATTTAAAGCTCATCCAGCATTATAATGAGTCTCTCATCTGCTTTTCTGATCTATTGTCTTCTTTGCTGGCTTTTCAGTTTAGATGGACATAAATTGTTTGGTGGGTCTCCATCAGACCTGTACTCTTTCTGCTTTTAGATACAGCTGCTGTTTCTTTACTAATGTTTTCTGAAAAACCTTTGTGGGCTTCACAGAACAGCTGTATCTAGAATTAAATTACAATAAGGTGACATTACTGTTAGAGCAAGGTGACATCTGAAAAAAACAATTGCAATGCATTTTATTTAAGGTTATTATAGTAAAGGTAGCTGAACATAAATACATGCCGAAAGTTCCCATGTCTTTATTCATAAAGCAATGAGCAAAGCATGTTTTGCTTTCTCAGTCCTTAAAATTATGTGGTGTGGTACATCGTTTTGATTTATCACATAAAATCCCAGTAAAATACAAGGAAGCTTGTGTGTAACGTAATAAAATGTTCAAATGTTCAAAAGGTGTAAGAAAGTGTTTTCTACAACTGAGAGCCGTGATTGAGAAAACATGAGCAAATCCTTATAATCACATATTCAATAAACATGCCTGAGAGTCAAGATGCTATTTCAACATTTCAAAGTAGATTGGAAATGTTTGTTGACAATGTTGCTACCAACATATTATGCTGTCTATTTACAGAAGACATTCAGATTATTCATTTTATTGCATGTTAAAGTATAAAAAAAACATTTTCTGGCTTATTGGATTTTCATTTTCTAGCTTACTGAAAACGTAAAGAGAAGATCGCACAGACTGACAATGAACTTGTTGCAAGTGAAGCAGACACAGATATTGAGACATACTTTATTCTAATAGAGACTATTTCTACTTCTTTCAAAATATAATTAATTTCTTCTAGAGAAACTGATTCATTTCTAACTAAATCAGGGCTCTCTGAACCTCTCAGAGACCGCGCCTTTCCAACGTGTGCACCGTGTCACTATAACAACAAAAAGGAAACAAACTCAAGTTTAGACCCCGCCCGCCTTTAAGCTTAGAAAAAGGAAGGATCAGAACTACTGTTCGCACAGACAGCACGCGCGCAGTGAGCAAGACGAGACTAAATCATGGTAAGTCTATCTTCTCTCCTCTGAAATGAGAGCAGCTTTTATTAATGTTGTATCTCACAAAGCGTGTTGTTTAGTGATAAGGACTATCACTTTCTTCTGTGTTGATTAAGATAAGAAATCAGTAACTTAAAGTTCTTTGTAAACAAATACGTCATGCCAAACTGGCAGCAGCTTTCAGCAGTGCTGTTGACACCGAGTCTGTTAAAAATGTATTTTGTGCCTGTGCTTCTCCTACTTCCATCTAAAGTGCAGGGTTTTTGGTTGACTGATTGTCTGTACTAGAATGATTTGCATTAATATGAAGACACACAGGAAAAGAAAAAAAAGGTTTCTTATTATCTTTTCTGGTATGTGTATCGGTGTGTGTTGGTGGTTAATCAAGCGTTATTTGTTCAACATGAGAGAACAAACTACTGAGCTATTCCTGTAGATTCTGTCATTTTTAACCACCAGAGTCACTAAATTAATATTTTTGCTGCTCTACATTTGTCTAGTAATGCGTTACTGCCTCTTAAGAATACATGAAACTTTTGTTGTCTAAACTGAATTAGTTGAGTAGCATTGGTAAATAGTTTCAGTGTGAATCCTGAAAGCTTGTGTTCAACAAGGTGACGTTATGCGCCATGTGGAAATTCCCACGCAGTTTCATTATGATGTCATCCCTTTGTAATAAAAAAAAGGAGAAGTCATAAACATTTTCTGGCAGATTGATGAGCCCTAATCTTTACTAGGAATCACTATCTATGATCTTATATTACTACTATCAGATGTTGTGACTTTAAAATCATGATTATACAGTAATAATGGCTTATACCTTACATCATACAGTACTGGATGTACTGTATTCATACAGTATGATGTATACACACTGTACTAATTATAGCATGGTATTAAACATGGTTCAATAGTTGCACACAAGCTTTATTGTATTTTCAATAATAGTTTAAACTATTATGTTTAATTATTATTAAACATAATAGTTTAAACTATCATTTAAACATAATAGTTTAAATGATTTAATAGTTATTAAATTGATCGAGTTTCACAGGTTGGTTTCATTTTGTTGTGGTTAGAAATCGAGTTTAATAATAGGTTTAACTTTACAGAGTTAGACTACTCAGCATACCCAGTTAGTTTTCCAATACAAAATAAATGAACTGGCTACTGTCTGATTGAAAAACGATCTTTTTTTAAAAATTGTAATTTACTCTGAAAGTAGCAAAAATAATTGGTTCATTACAAACTTTGCTGTATCCACTACATGAGAGGAACTCTCATCTCCTCCATCACTCATTCAGTGTCTTCCCATTATGCAGGTGACACACACACACAGATCGGAAGAGCGTCGTGTCGGGAAAGAGTGTTTAGAGGCGTGGGGGGGGGGGGGGGGGGGGGGGGGGGGGGGGGGGGGGGGGGGGGGGGGGGGGGG
>CAEGAF010188189.1:0-10042 GCA_903067075.1 Micropoecilia bifurca | reverse complement strand
TCTCCCATGTCTTCTTTTTTTCTGTCCTTGTTCTCATTTCTCTGAGTTGAGAAGAATAATTACAGTCATGTAATAACCACAAAGAAAACATGTTCAGATAATTACATGATTGTATTTACAAAATTAAAAATCTCAATAAAAATATTTTGGGAAAAAAAAAAGTAGCTGCCTTTGTGGGTAAAAATCATTAAACAATACAATCATAAATCATTAAAAAATGTATCAAGCAAAAAACATTTTAATATTTTAATAACCCATTTTAATATTGCATAGAAATTTGGTTTTCATTATAGAGCAGGGTTTTTTTAGTGCATTTGTTTTCAGACTTTCTAAAAGTTCACTTACACTTCTAACATGGAACTTGACTCAACACTTGCAAAACAATGACTATGCCCAACTGTTGGGACTCCAGCATCCCAAATGTCACTGATGAGTGAGTTAACTGGGACACAATGACAACATTACTGTACACTGTACAAGACTGAAATACTTTTTGAACAAGTTACAATAATTTTGGTTATCCCTGCTTACCTAAAACAGAAAAAATTAGGTGTCAGAAAGGGGGAAAAATGTTAGTAAAAATCTGGTTTAAGCTGTTTTACTTTGATACAGGTTAAATTTGACCTTTCAGAAATATGAGAAAGGTCAGAACTATCCAAACTTCCCTAAACCTTCAACCTGTTTTACCCACAAGGACTAAAAAGTAGCTGAAGCAGATTTAGTGCAACTCGTCTCAACACATAAAAGCACATTTTATCTATTCCCATATCTCCAGGAAATGTGTCCATGCTGCTGATGGCTTCCTGCCTCATTAAAATGAGCAGCACTCAGCCTTTATCCACCTCTTTTGCCCTATGACACATAATACTGGCTCATTCAGATTAAACCCAATACTTCCCTCTTGTGTTTGTTTTTGTTTGTTTGTGTGTGTGTGTGTATGTATGCTCTGGTCACAGTTAGCTACTGTTTTAATCCAATAAAGGAGACATTTTGCCACTGACCTGATCACAGAGGGCCTTTCTGTCAGACATCTGATTAGAAGCGGCACATTACTCAATGATGGCAAGCACAGTGGGTAAATAAGTGAGTGAGCACTGAGAGGCAAATCAAATTACTACTGTCAGGAACAAAGTAGCTGCTCACCAAAGACAGACGCTTTTAATCTGCTGCTCTGAAAGTTCGAACGTATGGAGGGACATAAAGTGGTGGCAAAAATTACAAAAATAAACAACAGTAAAATTGTAGCAGTAACAAACGTTTTCACCAGTCATTTATAAGAAGAGATGCTCAAAGTAGAAACCTCAGTTCCACAATGTCTGGCTGAGAAAAACTGGGTTATATTCCTGATGTTTGCAGACTCAATCAATAAAACATGATTTTATGATTAGAAATAAAATCTAGGACGTTCCCAATTTCTGAAAAGAAAAACCTAAATGTGTCAAATGGGACAAATTACAACAGTGAAATATTCTCTTCTGTGGCACATTTGGTATTTCTAGTATTTGGTAATTGTACATTTAATCAAAAGGGTAATTTTTTATAAATGTGATCTCAAGAAAATCTGGCAAGTGTACTAATACTTAAACAGAAACAAAATGAAACAAGAGAAGTTTCATTGTTTTGGAAAAATAAAAACTTTACATTCTAAATTTCTTTTAACACAATATAATATCACAAATTTGTGATTAAGGAAACATCTCAGGAAAACGTCCTATTCACACAACGAATGATTGTTAAAGCTTCAGGTAGTCATTTAAAGGGGCAGTATTTTGTTTACTACATAGTGTCATTTTACAGCACAATCAAGTCACTATGTTAACTTCAGTTGTTAAAAATATGTTACGTATCACTTAAAAGAAATTTGATGTCACAATTTAATTTAATGCATGGGCTGCACAGTGGCGCAATTGGTAGAGCTGTTGCCTTGCAGCAAGAAGGTTCTGGGTTCAATTCCTTGCCTGGGCTCTTTCTGCATGGAGTTTGGATGTTCCCCCTGTGCATGGTGGGTTTTCTCCAGGTACTCCTGTTTCCTCCCACAGTCCAAAAACATGACTGTCGGGTCAATTGGTTTCTCTAAAATTGTCCCTAGGTGTGAGTGTGTGTGTGCATGGTTGTTTGTCCTGTGTGTCTCTGTGTTGCCCTGTGACAACTGTCAATATGTCCAGGGTGACCTCGCCTGAAACGTTAGCTGGAGAGAAACCAGCAACCTTCCCGACTCCACCAAGGGACAAGGGTGTAAAGAAAATGGATGGATGGATGAAATTAGGCCTCTATCTCTTTAAAACTCTTCCTTTTTCTGAAACTCCACCTTCAGTTGTGATGACCTTCAGGAAGTCATCACAACATGCCTTCTCTATATAAATGCATCAAAATTGTGGTTCAAGTAAAAACCAATGGGTTTTTATCTCAAGTTTTTAAATAGAAGTCTGAGCCGGAAAATTGAAACTTTGCAAGCTTTCTTGGACAAAACAAACTTTGCTGGCCTTTTTTTGCAGGTACTCTGAATGGCAGGTAATTCTTAGCTTATTATACAAAATAGTCCCAAGATATTTTCTACTGTCTCCACTATTTGAACTGTTGTGGGGCTTCTGTCTAAAATTAATGCACATGTCCTTTGACTTCTGTACATTTAATAAGATACGAGCTTTATTACAACAGTCAACTAATTCATCAACCACAGGGCCATGGGCATGTTCGTCATCATGTAGAAGGCTAGCTATCACCGAATCATTTGCAAATTTTTATATTAACCTATTATCATGCTGGCTGCAACAATCGCTGTATACAAAATATAAAGAAGGGAAAGGACACAGTCTTGGGACGACCTGGTAGGCCAAGGGTGTCGAACTCAATTTCACCGAGGGCCACATCAGCGTATTGGCCACCCTCAACGGGTCACATTGACGGTACAAATCAGGAGTGCCCAGGTTCAGTCCTCCAGGCTGCAACTTTTAGATGCATCCCTGCTAAAACACACCCCAGACAAAAACTTCCCTCATTAGCAGCAACCCAGTTTTGTAGAGGCTTATAATGAGTCAATGATCCAGATGTGTTAGAGAAGGAATGCATCTAAAGTTGCAAATGGTAGCTCTGGAAAACTAGACTTGGGCAGCCCTAGCATAAATGTATGAAAATACAATGTTAAACATCAATTAAAACAACACCTCACATTGTTAAATAACGCTTTGGAGCATCTGGTTAGGAAGCGCATTCAAAACCTTTGGTTGAAATGGCGCGTTAAATTCAAATCTCCATTGCAGACCATAAAAAACCTAAAGAGAATGCGTACAGAGTGTACAACACTCACAGAGTTCAATTGATCTGTTTGGATCAGACAGATCCAACTGACTGATTTTTCTGCGGATGGGGACCAAGAGGAAGTGCATTCAGACCCGAGAGGGTGAAGGGATGCTGATTTAAGTGAAGTCACTTATTTAATTTATTAAAAGGTATTGGGGCCACAGTCAGTGGTTTTTGTCACTACGGAGAAAAATGTAGATACATTTATCTGCTTAAATTGTGAGGGGATCTGGATTCACGGCAAATATTAGCTAAACCGCATAAAATACGGCTAAATAGCCGATGTTAATATGATTGTAATTTCACCAATAAAAATAGTACATGAACAATTTTTTTTTTATGTTATCGGTCAAGATGACGGATAAAAAAAGTCTAGCGAAACCGGCAGCCCTGACACCAACACACACACATCTTCGTTCAGAGTCTTACTTGTAAATCGATTTTTCTTTTCTTGGACATTTTGACGTTAGCTTCGATGTCTTGGTTTTATTCACTGGTAAAGTCAATAAGTAGCCTGAGGTGACTCTGCTGCTCTCTAGTGGTGAGAAGCCATAATGTTGGCCAGTAACAATCAGAACGCATTATGGGAGATGTAATTTGTAGTCAATTCGTGCTCAAAACATAAGTCAATCATGGGTCTATAAAACGCCGGGGGGCCACATAAAATGACATGGTGGCCACATGTGGCCCGCGGGCCTTGAGTTTGACACATGTGTGGTAGGCAATGACATGTGGTAGGCATACGACCACACCAAAGAAGTTTGTTTTTCAGATTTAAAATCTCATTACTAAAATCAGAAGAATCAAACCTACGGTAAATTTGCTCATTTGCTAATTGTTTATGAGAATTAAAATCAGGAAGACCCACCTTTCTGTTGCACTTAATCTCTGAACCAACAATTGTTTTTAAAACATTCCAAAATGGGCCCAATCTATTATAAGCAAGGTTTTTTTTCAAGCTTTTCCTTGTAATTCAATTTAGCCTTTTTTATGTCATTCTTAATTTCCCTTCTATGCAAATTTACCTCATTGAGGCTTCCTTCACGGAATGCTTTCCTCTTTTTGTTAAACAGATTTTCAATGATTTTGACATCCAAGATTTACTATTAGGACATATTTCCAATGTTTTCTTGGAATCACACAATGTTCACATAGCTACTAAAAACATCTGTTAAATCACCAATGTCACTACAAGAGTCCTTAAACATGTCCCAGTCTGTTATGTCAAAGCAATCCTGCAGGTTCAGTTTGGAATCATCAGTCCAGTTATTGATCTGTCTAGTGATGGTTTTACTTCTCCTGAGGGCAGAACAATAAGCTGGTATAAGTTGCACACAATTGTTGTGCCTGGTGGGACAGGTGACATAGTGATAAAAGTCCTTATGAGTTCTTACTAATGAACAATGGTTAAAATCACCAAGGATAAATACAGGGACATCAGGACACTTGGACTGCAGCTTCTGGGTCACTTTTAATATGGACTATGACACTTTCTCTTCAACGACGATAAATATCTGGTAAATTTCTCGTGGGAGATAGCGAGGCCACAGAGACATGGACAACAGTTCAATGTGTTTAGTGCATAACTTCTCTCTGACCATAACAGTTTTACACCAGCGTTCATTAACATACAAGCACACACCCCCTCCTTGTGCTTTGCCAGTAACACCAGCATCCTGGTCCAGGCGTACTGGCACACTAAATCTTATCAATAGTCATTTCTGTATTTGAGTCTTTACCTGAAAGCCATGTTTCTGTAAAAACTGGTGAACATGAGTCTCTGAATTTATGTTGAATTTGTACTTGTACTTGGAGCTCAACCAGTTTGTTGCAGAGAGATTGCGCATTGGAAAGAATGATGGATGGCAATGGGTTGCGAGAAACCGAGACTCTGGTAAGTACTTGAGTAAAGAGACAGCTTCAAACATGAGATGTTTTAAATTTTGAGCAAAAAAATTCCAAAAACGGTATGTGTGATGACTGTGAGAGTGATAGTGAGAGCCCAGGTACAAGGTCAGCGTGACAGAGCCGATAAAATCCTGTTCCAGCAGAACGACTAACTCCAACGCCTCGTTGTGCTTTTCAACATTCCCGACCTCAGCTGACAGCTGGGTGCCAAGAGGGAAACACTCACCAGTCCTACTGGACTTTACGTAAACGGCTACACAAAGCTACATAAAATCCAGCTTTATTTCATGTTTTGACTTGGTTTAGAGCGCTATGCTGGTGTTCACATGCTTGACATTTAGTACAATATAAAACATTAAAATTAAGATTTATTTGATTCCAGGAAGCGGTATGAGACCAGCTGTGTTTAAAATCTCAAAAAGAAATGACACTAAAAAGCATAAGCAGTGGCTGTTGTACATTTAACAGGAAAAAGCAAAGATGTTTTAAAGTCTAAATATAAGACAGCATTTCTTTGGGTAAACAGAATGCAATAACTCAAAAAATACTGCACTACTAAACACAAGAAGAAGATCAGAAGTAGCCAGAGTAATCAGGTGTTTATACTTGTTCATAAAGCATAGACAACTTCCTTTACCATCAAATATACAAAAACTGGGAAAAAAAAGAAGCATTAGGTCCAAATGTTCAAATTGGGTTCTAAACAAGGTTTAATAAGGATCTTCAGAGAGTGAAAGATTGAATAATAGGACAAAGAGACATCTCCAATCACTCTGGTTTAACCATGAAAATTAATTTAGTTAAAAGCCCTAAAAACACATTATGGAGGCTTAACACAAGTTTATTAAATAGTACAGAATTCAAAACGGAAATGGCAGAAGAGATTAAAACTTACTTAGAATTTAATGATAATGGAACAGTTAGCCCTACAATTCTGTGGGATGCGGCTAAAGCATATATAAGGGGTAAAATAATTCCCAAATGTGTTAATTTAAAGGAGATCAGAGCAAAAAAAACTAACAGACTTACAGGAAAATTGAAAAAGATTGGAGCAGCTGCATTCAATTAACAAAAGCCATTGCTTACTGGAACAAATGAGGCCGGTTAAGTAGGAGATTCACAAAATTTTAAATGAGGAAATTTAAAACAAAAAACTTAAATATATGAGACAAAGGTATTATGAGGCAGGGCCTAAAGCTTCTAAGGTNCTTTCATGGAGGCTCAGGAAACAACAGATGGAAAACACAATCTATAAAGTTTGGAATCCAAAAACTAACAAGATAACTAATAAACTTGAAGAAATTCAGAGATCATTTGAAGGGTATTATTCAGCTCTGTACACAGCCGGACAAAATCAAAGAATTCAAAAATTTCTCAACTCCTTGGACCTTTCATCTATAGGAAAAATCCAAAATGACAAGTTAATGTCAGAAATATCAGCTGAGGAAGTTGACCAAGGGATATCCAGTCTTAAGACCAGCAAATCACCGGGTTGTGATGGGTTCCCTCTTGAGTGGTATAAGGCCATGAGGGAATCTGTTCTCCCACTATTGAAGGCCTCCTTCAACTACACTCTGGGAGGGGGCGCCCTTCCACCATCATGGCGAGAGGCGTTTATATCTGTCATACCAAAGGTGGGGAAGGACAAAACGGATCCTAAAGGGTATAGACCAATTAGGGTATTAAATATAGACTACAAACTATATGCTGCAATATTAGCTGAGAGACTAAATACCCTGATGCCTTTCCTGATAGATGAGGACCAGACAGGTTTCATTGGTAATAGACAAACGCATGAAGGGCTGTTCATGTTATTGATCACATAACTAATGAAAAATCAAGTGCAGTTCTTCTCAGCTTAGCTGCTGAGAAGGCATTTGATACTGTAGGGTGGGAGTTTCTGTTCAAAGTAATGAAGAGATTTAGGTTATGTGATAGATTTATTCAATGTATAAAAATGTGTATTCCTCACCAAAAACAAGAATTAAAATCAATGGAAGCCTCTCGAATCAAATAACACTACAATGAGGATGTAGGCAGGGCTGCCCATTAAGCCCGCTACTGTTTAATCTTTTTATCAAACCTCTACCTCAGGTTATGAGGGAGGAGTCACCATCTGTGACTATAGATGGTCACCATCTGTGACCATCTATAGTCACAGATGGTGACTATAGGGAATGTGGAAAACAAAATATGCTTGTACGCAGATGATGTTTTAGTAGTAATTAAAAACCCTGAGTCTGGTATTCCATTGCTCATGAACATCCTGGAAACATATTTCAGACTCTCAAGTTATAAACTCAACATACAAAAAACCCAAATTCTGACCCTTCATTTTGTTCCGTCAAAACAGTTAATAAATAGTTATCAATTTAATTGGCACGGATTGCAAATAGAATATTTGGTTGTTATACTAACAAAAAATTTGGCTCAATTATATGAGGTTAATTACAAATGAATAAAATAAATGAGGACCTGGACAGGTGGAGCCTGCTTCCCCTTGACCTTGGCAGCAGAATTCAAACAATAAAGATAAATGTTCTTGCAAGACTATTGTACACAGGGGTGAAAGTAGGGGGGTATGGCAGGGTACTGAATACCCCTAAAAGATTTAGAGGGGGTACGCAGTACTTGCAAGAGAGGAGAGCGGCTGTCTGCTGTAAAAGTCAGTGGGTTCACCGTGCAGCCGTGAATGCGCCCACTAATCAGCCGTGACTGATTAGTTTTTCAAGAACAATCAAAAACGACATACTCATTTAATAAATAGCTAACAATTTTTCATATTGTTTCTGACCTGTTCTTTTTTAGAGTAGCGGTGCGATATGCCTATCGCGGAAGGTTTTGAGTCAATCTTGGCATTAGATCAGTGTTTATCAACCACTGTGACATGTGCTGCGAGTCATCGTCAGGTGTGCCGTGGAAATGATCCAATTTCACCTACCATATTTTCCGGACTACAAGTCGCTACTATTTTCCTAAGCTTTGAACCATGCGGCCAGGTGTGGCTTTCAGTTCCACCTGGCCCATTCAGTTCATAAACCCGCCCCTGAACTAGGGTGGTTCGGTGTGTTTTCCAGGTGAGTTGTTTAGAGCACTTGCTACAGTTCATATGTTCATTAGTCTGACAAAAGTCAGATCAAAGTGGGAACAGTTTTGTTCATGGGCTGCAGGAAAGACGTCTCCCACCAGCCTGGAGGGAAACCAAATCTGTTGACACCACAGGTGAAAATCCTGTTAGGCTCTTAGACCTGAATCTTCAGCTCGCCATCCAACCTGGCCTGTACAATAAAGCAGGACCAGTCTCAAATATATATATAATCAAAATATTCCAGTGTGAACACAAAAAATAACGATTGGCACTCATTGCACTATGAATAATCCTAATGATTGTTTTCTAATCAATGCATTTCCAAATACAAAATTTCTGGATAAATCTTATTCATAAAAAGTCAAATATGCTCCATACAAAAATCAACAAACAATGTGAAAAACATCAAGCTAGGCAAATATTTTAATAAATATTTAAGGCATCTCATTGTTCTCCAGTTTGTTTGTTCAGACTCGCCATAGAGCATCTGGGTTGATAACACCAAGTCTTCATAGAATGACTCACCAATTCCGCAGTTCATAAGGCAAACAATCGGTTTCATTTCTCGTATCCCTCAGCTCACGACCGGAGACTCCGAAAGTTAGTACAATTTTATCAGCATCATACAAGATTAAAGACAAACAGAATTTCACGCTGAACCGACCTGCAGCTCTGCTCTTCCAAACTTGTTCTAATCGCCAGGCTTTTCACTCCAGCTAATATACCCAGCAAATGAGCTGACGGTGGTACATGTGACTCAGATGCTCAACAATGATTGGCTGCTTAGTAAATCACGCGTGAATTGCAGTTACATTTATCAAACTATCGCGAGATTTTGGGACATTTACACTCAGGTTATGTTGGACTCTCTGCTGTAGCAGTGACTAGCAGTGTAATAATGTCCTTTTGTTACCACTAGATGGCAGTAGGTACAGAGCATTTTACATTAAAACGAGAATTAGTGATACATGAATGTTACAGGTAGCGGTGAGAGCATTGAATCTTGTAAGTCGTATGTCGGTAATGAATAAGAATGTTTCGGTAATGAACACTTTATAACTACACTAATATTTAACTACGCATAAATAATAAAATGGCATATAATTCTTTACCCTAACAAAACATACATCTGCAAATTAAACATTTGACCAACATTGAGCCATGGAAAAAAAACCACAACTTTTTTTCCATCTCTGCTTATTGCTTGGAATGGAAGGATTCATCAATGCTCAACAATCGGCTATGTCCTTCACTGGCTGATTGATTTTTTTTTATCCAAGGGTGATTTATTTATATAAGTGGTTCAGGCATCCTAACCAGATGCCCGAGCCACCTCAACTGGCTCTTCTTGATGTGAAGGAGCAGCAGCTCTACAATCATGGCCAAAAGATTTGAGAATGACACAAATATTATATTTTCACATGATCTGCTGCCCTCTGGTTTTCATGCGTGTATGTCAGATGTTTTCATCACTGACAGTAATACAATTGCAATCATATAATAAGTAACAAAAGCTTTTATTGACAGAATCAGTTAATGCAGCAAGTCAATATTTGCAGTGTTGACCCCTCTTCTCCAGGACCTCTGCAATTCTCCCTGGCATGATGCTCTCAATCAACGTTTGGACCAAATCCTGACTGATATCAGTCCATTTTTGCACAAACGATGCTTGCATTTTGCCAGAATTCCTAGGTTTTTGCTTGTCCACCCGTCTCTTGATGATTGACCACAAGTTTTCAATGGGAT
>CAEGAF010188185.1:0-14319 GCA_903067075.1 Micropoecilia bifurca | reverse complement strand
GCCTGTTTGGTTTAGTTTTCTTCTTGGAAAAGTTATTAAAAACAAGTTTTTGTCTAAATTAAGGTGAATTCATGGTTTCTTTTTCTACATAATGTAAAAGCAGTGTTTATAATAAAAAATAAATAATAATTAAGTGATCTGTATTGGGGATCGGAATCGGCGATCGGCCTTCAGGGGTGATCGGTATCGGCAGGAAAAAACCTGATCGGCACATCCCTAGTAAAAATTGAATAAATTAAGTTTTAAAATGCAAAGCCAATGGGTAAATTTTAAAATGATCACTTTCTAAGAAAGTTTTAGTTTTAAATCAAACGATGCCTACTAATTTATCCAAGTGTGTGTCTAACTTTTATGTGGCTGAAACACCAAAGTGCATGTCATTGGTTGACGTGTTCATAGACTGTAAATGTTGGGACTTTTGACATACTCCACAAATAAAACGAAGCAAAAACAGTTTTTCATATTTCAATCTACTAATTTGCAATCACAGCCGATGAAGGAAATTTTTTGTTGTTTTTTTTCTGAGCCATTGGTGTATTTCTAATCAGGAACTTTTTCCTCATAGTTGAAAATTGATATTTTTGGTGTTCATGTCTAAAACATATTCAGTTTCCTCTACATGTTATTGATTGTAGTGCACCGATAGGGTAAAATGTAGTAATTTTTGTAAAAATACAAATGTTAAAACTAGATTTATAGCCTGTATTTGCACACTTATGCTAACCATAATCAGAGTTTTAAAGGAATTTAAATATGAAACATTAAAATTCACTTTATATTGAAAAGCCTCCTGTCTGGTTGTGAAGCTGGCCGCTGCTCTGCTTCCAGGAGGGTTAAATGGAGATGACAGTCTGAAGTAGCGGGAGAGAACAAGTGAAACAAAGCTACCTGAGGAAGGTTGAGTTGAATCCATTTTTAGTTCAAACCTGTACAGTCGACCCTAATGTTAACGTATGTTGCATTACTTTAAAACAAAATATTTTGATGCATGGAGTCAAATTATGAATGGTTTAGATGAGGATTTGAAAAAAGTCCTACTTTAACCAAATTAAAATACTTTTAAAGGAAAAAAAAGATTTTCTTATACTCTTTTGAGTTAATGAGGAGAATGATGTGTTTAAGTTATGTTCTTGATTTTTATATATGCAGCCATGAAAACAAGATTAATTTGTAATTATTGAGAAAGAGGAAGGTTTTTATAAGACTTTCCGTCTTCCTGTTCCCTTTCACTCATGTAGATGAATTGTTACAAGACAATGTTTTTGTACATTGGTGATGAAATGTTTTGTTGAGTGAATAAACTTATTGATTGATTTTTGAACAACAGTAAGGTAACTAACTAATATAGTTTGGCCATAATGCGTAATGTTTCAGATATATTTTGAAGGCTCCTTCAAAATGTTTTTTAAGCTGGTGTTACCAGTTAATAAAATCTTTGCAGAAATCCTGATATACATAGAGTCTTTGATTTCTTTTTATACATTTGTTTCACCCTTTTTTGACTCCATGTACATCATGACTGTCATCATTGCTAAGTGACGATTAGCAACTTTAAGTCTAAAGCTGCCGGGTCTGATCTCATCGGTCTCTGTTGCCCATCTGTCTGCCGAGGAAGCGCCAAACAAAATCCAGAACTTTTTGGGTCTGATAACGTCTGCGCTTCCCGTTTGTGTCCTCCTTCCTCCGGCTCCCCCTTCGCTTTCATGTGCATGTAGAACAATGAGCGGTGGGACTGGGCGCACCGCTGTCCGACAGCTGTGGTCCGGGAGGGAGAGACCGGGCAGAGATGAGATGGAGGAGGAAACGGCCCTCGTGGTCACATCCTTTTTCCACCGACCTAGTTTCACAACCACCCAAACCCCCCCCCCCACCCCCCCAACACCACCAAACAGCTGCTTCTGCAGCCAGAGGTGACATGTTTGACGCGGTCCGGTCGATCTGAACAGTGCAGAACGAAGGGCGACGTATCTGAGCGTAGCTTAGGAAGGCTGAGGTTGCTGAGATTTTTGGCTACATGTGTTTTGTTTGTTTTGACTTTTAGCGGCTCCAATAACAGACAATAATACAAGTAGAATACACTATGGCAAGTAAGTAAGCAAGCACAAATGCTTAATTTTGATCCGTTAAATGACACTGTTCTGGTGTGTTTCACCAAATATTCAGAACAGAATTCCTTCTCGATTTTTACATTCTTATTCATCTCAGTGATTTCCCGCAGCTCAGTGTATTCCTTAAAATAGTTTTGTATCTTTTATTTTTCTCTCTCTCTCATGTTTGCAGGAGTGCAGCAGATCAAACCCCCAGCGCTGCGCCGTGCCTGAAGGCAGTGGCTTCCAGAGGAGCCGGCATCAATCCGAGCCATGTCGGCTTTCTTGTAGAGCGCGTGTCAGACGTTCGCCGGTGAGACCTGCAGCCGCGTCCCGATCCCAGCTCACACACACATCCCAGCCCCTCCTACAGCCTTCTTTCCATCGTCGGCGGTGACCCTTCTCCGAACAGCTTGCTTGGAGGGCCCTTCCTGACCAGGAGCAGCTGCGTCCTGCTTGCTGACTCCCGTTCCTCCCTTGCTTCCTGTCCTTGGTCGGACAAGGCTGAAACCTCCTCTCCGTTCACCCCACCCATCATCTGTGCTTACATTCACACCCTCACACACTTGGGTGCTCTTTTAGACTTCGTTTTGGACTTCTTCTTTTTTTTTTCCTCCCCCCTAAAACCCTGGACTGACCTACAATCCCAACAGTCTCGTAGCCGGCAGCATGACCTCCATGTCCAGCCTGTTCTCCTTCACCAGCCCGGCAGTCAAGCGGCTGCTCGGCTGGAAGCAGGGCGACGAGGAGGAGAAGTGGGCAGAGAAGGCGGTGGACGCGCTGGTGAAGAAGCTGAAGAAGAAGAAGGGCGCCATGGAGGACCTGGAGAAGGCGCTGAGCTGTCCCGGTCAGCCCAGCAAATGCGTCACCATCCCAAGATCGCTGGACGGTCGTCTCCAGGTTTCACACAGGAAGGGCCTCCCCCACGTCATCTACTGCAGGGTGTGGCGCTGGCCGGACCTGCAGTCGCACCACGAGCTCAAGCCACTGGAGGCGTGCGAGTATCCGTTCGGCTCCAAGCAGAAGGAGGTCTGCATCAACCCGTATCACTACAAGCGAGTGGAGAGCCCAGGTAGGTGCTACTGGTCCCACTGGCTATAAAACTCACACGGTTCACACAACTGATTAAAACGAGCGGATTTCATTCGGGTGTTTTGGAAAGTGTTTGATTTCTTTATAAAGTCCTTGAAAGTGTTTGTTATTCAAACTGCACAGTTTGGTAATAAAGTGCAATCTAACGTGATTAAAAGCTTAAATTTGTAAGGCATCATTTAAAGTTGAAACCAGATATTTAAAGATAAGAGTTATTTTTATTGCTGTCTGAAGTTAAATCAGACTAAACCTTTCTTGTTTTGTCAGTTGGAATCACCAAAATTATTTCTGTTTGCTAAATGCTAGAAACCTTAACAAGAACATTACTTATTGTCTGCAGGGCGTTTAGGAGACATTTTGCATTCTCCTTCTTCCTCCTTTAGAAGATTTAATGAACAATAGCAAAATTTGATAAAACAGTAAATTGAGACTGTCTTCTGTAGTTCATTTGTATTTTTTTATATCTCCTAAGTGGTGCTGGAAAAGTTTGAAAACTTGCCTTGAAAATCCTAAAAAAGTCCTTGAATTTCACCATGGGAAACCCTGTTCCCACTAACGAGGATAAAAATTCACTGATCAGAATTTTTATGGCCTATTTTTGAGTTTCATCTGATTTGAGTTTAAAAGCTGTTCTATAAGAACAACAATTAATCTTTTTTTTTCCTAGCTGTCCTGCCATTAATTGACCTTCAATTATTTACATTTTGAACCAAAAGCGACGTCACATTTAGTGTGAAAGCACACAATGGAGAGGGTTTTACTATTATTCTAAAACAATGGCCAAATCATCACAAAGTCATGACTTAATTTTATTGATCCCAAAGGGAAATTCAGTTCCAGCTGCACAGCATCCAAACTTGGAGGGAATAATCGTCCGGAAATGTTTTTTATTTTTTCTGCCAGAAACAAGAATTTTTTTTTTTTTTTTTTTTAGAAAAAATAAGAATGAAGGTAACACAGCTACTCCCAACATGCTGACACCTTGAGAGAATGTAAACCTCATTCCCACAAAGCTGCCAACCACAACATCAGGAGAATATGTGATTGTAATACTGATTGTTAAAGTTGCTGTAATGAAATTAGGATCTCTTCTGATTGATTCATATTTTTCTGTCTTAACATGCTCTCCAACTGGCCAAATGCTTTATAAATATGCATGGCCATTAATATGTCCTACATGTCCTGATTCCACTATTGCACATATTGATATTCCTATTTGGATTGGAACCGGATCCTTTGTGCAGCTCGTCTTCAAACTTATGCTGATACAGCATTTTTTGTGAGTGACAAACGCTGTATTTTTTTTTTTTTTTTTTTTTTACATTTTCATCAGCTGAGAGTTCACTCTGCTTTTCCCTGTTGCAGTCTGAATGAACCAGACATGCCTGAACATGTAAATAAACAAACTTCCTTTCAGATAACTTCTTAGATTTCTGCGATTCCTCTGATTTCATTTCACAAAGCTGCTCTGTTACTGAAAACAGTTAACTTTAAACAGGCAGTGTGATGTGAAATTGACTTTTTTGAGTTGTACATCATGTTGTAATGCAATTACCTCATCAAAAACATACCAGGAGTGTTAGTTTGAGAAATCCTTTAATCTTCATGGCAACCATTACATTTGGGTAGACCTAGCTCCGAATTTGAGGACGAAACTCTTCCTCAGAGCTGGAGTTTCCAAGCTCCCACCTCACAAAGTAAACTTAACCATCGACTCCCCCACTCAGCTCCTTCAGACTAGCCAGCAGCTATTGGCAAACACCTGGTGGAACATCTGCTGAGCTCACTATTTGAGCTTCTGGTAACAATGTTGTTGAAGGGTTAAGAAAGCCATGTTGTGATGACTTCCTTAAGGTGGAGTTTCAGGATGAACAGTAGTTTTTAAAGAGTCAGAGGCCGAATTTCGAGGCGTTAAATCAAGGGAGTCAAGTCATATTTTATATATACAGCATTTTTTAGAACAGGGTTCCATAGCTACTCGGTTGTTATAGTTTATATTTCCATGTCGGGATACCTCTAGTTGGTATCTTTAAGTATTTATCGTTTTATTTCCAGCCACATCAACCAACAGTTTTACACACTTGCACAATGTATTTTACTCACGTTATTTCACTCTGCTTCACACCTTGTGTGTCTAAATATTCACATCTACTAGTGTTCTTTCTGACATTCATCTCCTTTCCAAAACGAGTTTGCTACAGTATGTAAAACAATCTGAAATGAGATGTTAGCAGAAATGACTACAGCCATATTGTCATATTTTGTCCCATATAAATTAAACAGATAATTATTGCTTTGCGACAGTCGGAGCTGCTGCAAGTTTTAAGTTTAAAAAAGAAAATCTTTATTTTAGAGCTGCAGAAAGGCCAGCAGGACAAACCTTTTTCTGTCTTGGATGAACAGATTTTTTTATTTTTTCCTAGAAATTGCCTGTCTTTGCATTCTCATACTGTAGCGTCGTCTTTAGATACCGCAGTCCACCATCGGACAACTACCATAACCCATTTAAACAGTAAGCGGGTGAAATATGTCGCTTTTGCAGCTATTGCTAATATCAATATGACTGTGACCGTAAATGCAATTAAAAAGATTTCCTGCACTTGCATCCACACATTAACGGCGGTGTTTGTAATCAAGGCGATCGATAAGCACACACAGTAATCTTCTGAATTATTACACTACCATAATGTCATAATTTCATTTTTACAACAGACAATGATTTAAGCTTGTTTTTTTTTTTTATTCAATTTTAATAAATGGATGATGAACAGTTCTCAGAGTCATGCCAGATCCCTTAGAGCTCGGAACACTGAGGAGCTGGTAAACAAATCCACAAAGGTCAGCAGGCTGTCATCATGCAGGCCTGTTCAACCCGCCTCTTCCATTTCACAGAAAATCAATATCACTAGCTCTAGGAGTCTTATTAGATTATATGCCTCAGGCACTCCAGATTGGGTGTGGCATCAGAGAGCAGCTTTCTAAGCGCACAAACCACTCAGGCCAAACTCCCAGCACTTTCCCTGCACAAACCTCCCCGCTCATCTCCTAATGTCATTCACACACCCCATAAACACAGTGAAGGATGACCCCGACAGGACTGCCGTTCTGACACTGGGCTTGCTTGAGATCGGCAGCTCTTTATTGACTGGTTCGAGGATGTGGATCACATGTCGGTCAGGAGACGCTGCACATTTGCAGCATATCAACAAAGGCTTTCTGAAGGCTTTCAGAAGGGCTTCAAACGATGACGGAGAGAGAGGATCTTTCAGCTCTTTATGATTTATCACTGCATAAGCTTCTTTAAGAAACCTGGGGTGTCTGCGAATCCTTAAGTCTTGAAGTAATGCATGTAAAATTAAGGTCATAAAATGGCATAAATTTATTGCAAAAAGAAAAAGGTTGGCCTGAAATACGTTAATCACAGTTCTTAAATTTTGTCGAGTCAGGGCTATTTAATCTTCTGTGTAGCTTTTTTTTGTGGGACTTTCATTCAAAACTTTGAGTTGTGAAAAGATATTTCACTGCGTTCTGCAACTCGAGACAGCTACTAGTTAGCCACAGTAGCTGCTAATCTACCCATTTAATAGATTTTAATATACCCTTGTTTGCTAGTGTTACGTTAAATGAAAAATCTGTGAAATGTGCCATCAGTTTTATACAGGTGATCATCAGAATAATCAATATATTACTAAAAATAATTTCAGTCTTGATGGATATGTTTCCTTTATTTCTCCTTGCGTAATTTTAGCTTCAGTGCTTAGTAATTGGCTAATGTTTTAATAATTGAGCCGTTTAGAGTGACAAGTCTTTAGGAATCTTAAATATCTTCATGTTTTGTAGTCGATGTATAAATATTTATCCTAGTCACGTGATATTTTACAGATGTGTGTCTCCTGTGTTAAACTAATGTTCCCGTCTGGACGTCTTTGCTCTCCACCATCCAGTTCTTCCACCGGTCCTGGTACCGAGGCACAGCGAGTTCAACCCGCAGCACAGCTTGCTCGTACAGTTTCGCAACCTCACCCACAACGAGCCGCACATGCCCCTGAACGCCACCTTCCCAGACTCCTTCCCGCAGCCGCACAGTGGCGGCGGCGGCAACAGCAATGGAGGTGGCGGTGGTGGAGGAGGAGGTGGCGGCGGCTCTTTCCCCATTTCTCCCAATTCCCCCTACCCCTCCTCTCCAGCCAGCAGCGGTACCTACCCCAACTCTCCTGCCAGCTCAGGGCCCTCCAGTCCATTCCAACTACCAGGTACGCCAAGTTCACCAACGTGCCTGGACCCGGGAAATACGCCAGGCTGTTGTTCCTGAGCTGCTTCTGTTGTGTTACGCAAGCAGCAAAAAGCGAGGATTCACAAACGCGTGTCTCAGAGGAGCTCAGATGATTTTATGTACATATATATATTAAAAAATCTGTTTAGTGGTGTTAAAAGGAGTCAGAATCTGTAATAAATGTTTGCGTGTACCAATGGTACCTAGGGTTAAGAAAATTCTTTAAAAATATTAATTTGGGCCAGAATTGACACAAAGCCATTTTCATTTTCCCAAATTAGCTCAGAGGTTCACATTGCAGCGCTCGGATGCTACTGAACTGTCATGGCCGACCAGAAACTGCACCAGGCTCCCCCTGCTGGTTTCTGCTGTCCATTGTTTTGAGTATCAGGCATTTAACTTGGAATCGGCTTCAATTGTAAAAATATTACATTGTGACACATGTTCTTGCTACTTCTTTGTCATTCTGAGCTCCAGTTAATTTAGCGCCTTGCGTTCATGTTATTTTCAAGTTAAAACCATAGTTACGGCTGGGGTATAAATCTGTTGCAGCAATTAATCAAATTTTTGGTTTAATATTGGAAAAATTAAGATTTTTTGGGGGTCCTGGGGTTCCCACAGTTCAGTGACGTCAGCAAGCACAGGTCGGCCATTTTTGTTCAAGTGTTTTTTACAGCCTCTATTTATTTGGACTTTGAATTCAGATCAACTACATTGAAGAACTAGGCTCAGGCCAAGAGTGATCATTTTTATAACAAGAATAAAGTCGTCATATTACTACAGCAATGATAACATTTTTAATGATGCATAAAACAGTTGCCACATTACCAAAAAGATTTTGTAAAATTTAAAACCGTATCACCAGAATAAAATTGTAATAAGTAGTAATTGTACCAGATAAGTCATAATAGCATGAAAAACATTCATCATATTACCAGAAAAAAAATGTAAAATGAGTCAGTTGAAATAATACAAAATAGTCATATTCCCAGAAAAGTTGTCATGCAGAAAACAGTCGTAGTATTGCCAGAAAAAAGTTGCAGCAATACAAAAGATAAGTCATATTACAAAGAAAATTGTACTGGTGCAAAAAAAAAAAAAAAAAAAATCCAGTTGTGATATTAAAACTCCTCCACAAAATATAGTAAAACCTTTTTTGCTATAAAAATGACTTCTATCATGTTGAGGATATTGTGAAGTTATGCGTTTATCTGTTTTATAAATGAAGAATTCCTGAATATTTTAACCCATCAGCAACAAATTATCAGTAGTTGGATTTGAAAATTATCACACAAATGAGTCTATTTTGTGGCTGCACAGTGGCGCAGTTGGTAGAGCTGTTGCCTTGCAACAAGAAGGTTCTGGGTTCGATTCCCAGCCCCGGCCTTTCTGCATGGAGTTTGCATGTTCTCCCTGTGCATGCGTGGGTTTTCTCCGGGTTCTCCGGTTTCCTCCCACAGTCCAAAAACATGACTGTTNTTGTCCCTAGGTGTGCATGGTTGTTTGTCCTGTATGTCTCTGTGTTGCCCTGCGACAGACTGGCGACCTGTCCAGGGCGAACCCCGCCTCCCGCCCGGAACGCCAGCTGGAGATAGGCACCAGCAACCCTCCCGACCCCCCCAAGGGACAAGGGTGCAAAAGAAAATGGATGGATGGATGAGTCTATTTTAAAGAAACATCTATACCAACTGATTTACTTACATCAGTTCGCTCCATCAAAGATCTTTTTTCATTAAAACAACTTTGTTCTCGTAATTTAACAAGCTCTTCTGGTAAAATTTGGTCTTTATTTTGCTAATGGCATTATTCTTATAATTAAACAAGCATTCTAGTAACCTGTCCCTAATAGTTTGTCGTTCCACACACAGAAGGGACGACTGAAATAAGACACTTTTGAAACTGTTTTATTTGTAATAAAAAATAGAAATCAAGGAAAGAAAATTATTAAAATCAGATCTGATACAAAAAATGATTTTAGTTTTAAGCCATATCACTCTTTCTGTAGTATTTTGCAGCTTTTTGCAAATCTCTTACCAGATGAGTTTACCAGTTGGATCCAAATCAAACCACATCTTAATGGGAACAAAGGAAATTCCACCAAAGCTCTGTCTGCCAGACCCGGGGCATCAGCCTGCAGTAAAGGCAGTGTGGCCATCAGGAAGCCTTGATCCTCCTCCATTTACCTACTGAAATGTTGCTGCATATTTAGCTGGAGAGAAAAAAAACACTGAATTGTTTGCTTCTTTTTTTTTATCGGTAGATGTCGCAGTGAAAAGTCCAGATATGCTGCAGGGAGTTGAGTAGGAACAGATTTTAATTTTAGAATATAAACATGTTTGGTGTTGCAGATGCATGTTGTAGTTGAGATTTCTCTCCATTTCTTCTCCTGTAAGGACTCAAACGCCTCTTTGGCTCTTTGTCGGAAAAGGGTTAGCATGTGGTTCAGAAGTGAGGCGTACGTGTAATCTGACACCGTTTCCGGGGTACAGATCCGGTGATGATTGTCTGGGGAGATATGTGTGTGTGTGTGTGTGTGTGTGTGTGTGTGTGTGAGAGACCATTTGCCAGCAGCACCAACAACTGGTCTCATCCATTGCTAACTGCTCTTCATGTCTCAGCTGACACCCCACCCCCAGCCTACATGCCCCCGGAGGAGCAGCTGGGCCAGGACAGCCAGTCCATGGAAACGAGCAGCAGCATACCTAGAGGTGGGAACTGCACACGATATCTGGAGAGTTAACAAATAAAATAAAAAGATGCAGATGCATCTCGGTAAACCTGAAATATCATAGAAAAGTTATGTTGTTAGTAAATCATTTGAAAAATACATTTATTGCATCCAGATAGATTTATGAGCAGAAAGTCATATTATCAGACTGACTTTCTTCTAGTCATTCTGTTTGCTGGATATTCAAGGTTAGTGATGGCATGATCATTAAACCATCAATTACAAATAAAAGTGAAAACCTTCAGCTAAAAATAAGACCATTGAGCTTCAGTCCACTTGTTTGTTTTTCTTCTAGCTCAGGACTAGCTTAGCTGGAAGAAATGAAACTGGTAGCCTGTGTCCTTAAAATGTCTAACTCCGTTTCCACTAGCCATAAAATTGCACAAATTGAAATTACAAAAATAAATGTACTTTATAGAAACAATTTGGGAAGAAAATCATGTTTTTCAGAAAGTTTTTACGTTAGAATATGTTTTTTCAATCTAAAACACTTCATGTCAAAAGAATCTCGCGATCGACAGCCAGATGTTGCTACTGGCAAAACCGCTGAAAAGACGACAGGAAGTAGCAAGAGGATGATTTTTGGACAATGTGCAACTGGATCCTCAAGAGCTCACAGGATCACAGAGTTCATAAAAAGTAGCTTTTCATTTGAATGTGCCGAATCCGTAGCTCTTCTGTAGAACCACAGACTACAATTTCCCCACAAGTGGGGGGATCTTATCGCTCCAACGGCTGAATGAGACGCCAACGTCTCCTCTGATGGCTGGTAGATGATGACGTTGGCGCCACGGCTGAATTATGAATACCTCTCATTTAACTGTTTACATCCGTCGCATCCATAATGTTTAATGACTTTATCGTGTGAACAAACATCCCCCAATCCAGCTAGAGATTGGTTATGTATGTTGCCAATACACTTAGGGATTGACAACATCCCTAAGACCAGACCACACCTTGTGAATCTCACTCCAGCTCTTGAATTGACTCTACTTCATAATCAATCTTTGTCCGTGTTTGTTCCGGTTTTTTTTTCCCTCCACTTGTTTTCCTTCCTCTCAACGTTCCTTTAATTAGTGAGCGTTTTCATTGATCTAGTGTAGCTTTATGCTTTACTGAAACACTGAATTTAGTAAAATAAGCATTAAAAACTTATGCAGGTCTGGCAGTTTTTACCCATCATGCTAAAAGGCTTGTATTACTTTCTAATCTGTGTTTAAGAGAATGAGCTTGTATCTGCCTTTTTTTTATTCGTTCTTATTACTACATTTGAGAAACAGTAGTGTTTCAGGAAATTTAAAAAAATACCCAAAGCATTTGTTAGATCTCCCAGATTGATCTCTGTGACTTTCTCCAAGTCAAAATTGCTTTGATTTTGTGAGAATCTTCAAAGATTTTAGCGTCTCACTAAAAGCTAAACCGTATCTCGCTCCCCTTCCAGACGTGCAGCCGGTGGAGTACGAGGAGCCGAGCCACTGGTGCTCCATCGTCTACTACGAGCTCAACAACCGCGTCGGCGAGGCCTACCACGCCTCGTCAACCAGCGTGCTGGTGGACGGCTTCACCGACCCGTCAAACAACAAGAACCGCTTCTGCCTCGGACTGCTGTCCAACGTCAACCGCAATTCCACCATCGAAAACACCCGCAGGCACATCGGCAAGGGTACGGCGGCGAGGGGAAGGACGCAGCACGCGTTGCCGCCGTTTTGCAGTCGCTGACGCTTTGTGTGTTTGCGCAGGGGTGCACCTGTACTACGTGGGAGGGGAGGTGTACGCCGAGTGCCTCAGCGACACCAGCATTTTCGTCCAGAGTCGCAACTGTAACTTCCACCACGGCTTCCATCCCACCACCGTGTGCAAGATCCCGAGCGGGTGCAGCCTGAAGATATTCAACAACCAGGAATTCGCTCAGCTGCTGGCCCAGTCGGTGAACCACGGCTTCGAGGCCGTCTACGAGCTCACCAAGATGTGCACCATCAGGATGAGCTTCGTCAAGGTGACGAGTCGCACGCTTTTACTTTGAAACGGTTCACAGCAACAACAGAAGTCATGAGTTTTGCCTTTCTGCTGGTGTGTTTTTAAATTTCTCAGGGCTGGGGAGCCGAGTACCACCGACAGGATGTCACCAGCACCCCCTGCTGGATCGAGGTGCACCTGCACGGACCTCTGCAGTGGCTGGATAAAGTGCTGACACAGATGGGTTCGCCTCTCAACCCCATCTCCTCTGTGTCCTAATAAGACTTCTGGGAGATTTAGAAGACCTTTTTACCTTTCTGGTTTCTTTTATAATTTTTTCTCCTTTTTTTGATTTTTGTTTTTTATCCCCCTTTTTACATTGATATGTAATTTAAAGCTGTCTTAATGGCTGAACTGTTTACACTCACTTTGGGAAGGGATATAAAGCTCTCGCAGGAGCTTCATCAACGGTTTCAGCCAGAATCCATTTCATTTACATATATAAAAAAACTAATATTGCAAGAAAACACCGGGAGACAGAGCAGATTGAAGTTACACTAACATGGACACACTACTGCTTGACAATACTGCAGCATGGAACAATCTAGGGCTGAATCTGTCAAACGATAATTAGACGTTTGTTACATTGCCTTTTTTTTTTACTTTTACTTTATTTGTAGTTTGTAATTAAGCAGAGAATGGTTTCACTGCTCTGCTTTGTCTGTCGGAGAATTTGAAAATCTATGAAACTCTTTTCTTACATTGTCTCTGTCAGTTATTTCAGTTAAGAGATGGACACAGTTATGTTTACCATTAGTCTGATATAACAAATGCTTTTTTTAATAGTCTACTGCTAGAAATGAACACTGAGCAACTGCTTTTAACAAAGTTCTGTATGCCAATGTGATAGTTTTTTTAATTTTTTTTTATATGGGAGATCACTGAACAAGTTTAACATGCCATAAGCTGACATTTTTAATGTTACATCTGTTGCCATAGAGGTAGGTATTGTGAAACCACAACATGAGCACCACCGTTATTGAGGCTTGTTTGTACTCTCAAGTTTAAGTAAGAGTGGCTGTATTTTCCAGACTCACTGTATTAACAATATTGTGCACTCAGATTTTTTTTTTTTTGTGGAGGCATATTAAATTTTGGCTTGGGTACCAAGGCATTATGTTAATTCACTTTATTAGCTCCATGAAATAAAAAAAAAAGGTATTCATTAATGGTTCTGTTTCTATACTTGAGTCGGGTTTAATTTCCTAAAGTGTGCATTATTAACACTATATATGTGGGATTTTCATTTATTTTTTTTATACCACCTCCGTACTTTGTTTCTAAACCCTACATCAGACGTTGTCATGACAGAGCCATAAAAATTAAAAGGTAACCCATGTGACATCGAAACACTGAGTACATATTGCTGAAGGCTCTTGTTTGCTGTGATCTAACCTACAAATATAGCGTCCTTATTGGTCAATAAAGGAGTGTATTTGCAGTGTATTCTAGAGCCTATGCCAAACATTTTTGTTAATAAAGATACTAGAAGCAGCAAGGGAAAATTTGAGGATGTTTATGTTTAAAACTCAGGAAAGAAGGCAAGTATGAAAATTGAAATAACTGTTACATTTTGAAATGTACCAATAATGAGTAACCCTAAACTAACAGAATAAAAAAATCTGATTTAAAATGTTATAGCACTCTTAAGTAAATAAAGCTAAGAGTAAACGTAATTAAAAGGTAAAGTCCTTAAATTAGATGCTTGATTCAATATTGAACATTGGCAACAAATAATTACTATAATTGTCAGTAGGAGAATATTGTAATATTTCAATTAAAGGGGGAATCCTGCACTGGTTATATTTCACCTGAACTTCTGGCCATTATAGTCTATATATATATATATATATATATATATATATATATATATATATATATATATCTTCCACCCGGGAGACCAGGGTTTGAATCCAGGCTGGGGCTGAGGTTACAACAGTCAATTGAGCTGTCAGTGTGGGTCCTTAGGCAAGACCCTTGGAGCTATATAGCCTACCTCGATACATGAGAGACAATGATAAGCACGACATGCCGGCTCAGACGTCGCCCGGACAAACAAGGTCTGCGTCAGGTGCTGGGGAACCAGAGCAACCTGATGAAAAATGGGCTACTGGAACAAGACG
>CAEGAF010188174.1:0-37167 GCA_903067075.1 Micropoecilia bifurca | reverse complement strand
GAATTAATTTAACTGAAAACTGATTAAAAGCACCAACTACACAATACCTGGCTCTGATTGGACACAGACTTAAAGTCAACAGCTGGACAAAATTAATCAAAGAAGTGGTGAGAAAACATGTTTCTTTTAATTGAAACAGTACAAACTGTAGCTTACATGCATTTGTAAAGTAAATAAAATGCACCAAATACCTGCTCTGAATAGTTTGATGCCTTTTTAACCTGAACATCTGAAGGAATCACTCTAAAACTGATGATCTGGTGCGAAGCAAGCAATGAGTGAGAAAGGTGACAGTTGGATGTTACGATACTTGCAGATGAATAGTGATTTTTTTTCTAGGAGAGAAAATATTGATATATATCACAATATCGATATTATTATATAGCCCTATTTGTAACCCACCACTGGGTCATATATGGACTGACCCAACGCTGGGTTGTTTTCACCCAACTGGGTTGGGTTGATGGTTTGACCCAGCACATTGGATCATGGCAACTAACCAAACGTTGGGTTAAATTGACCCAAAATTGGGTTGAAACTCATAAATGGTAAAAGGATTGAACTTTTATAGTGCTTTATCCAATCATTTTGACCACTCAAAGTGCTTTACACTGGAGTCACATTCACCCATTCACACTCAGAAACGCTAACACATTCGTACACTCATACGCAGGCAGGCAGGTAGGCAATTTGGAGTTCAGGCCTCAACATGTGGCAGGAGGAAGCTGGAATTGAACCTACAACCTACAACCTGCCAATCGCAAGACCACTGCTCTACCTGCAGAGCCACAGTCGTCATATAACCCAACGCAAGGATTAATATACCACTATAGTTGGGTAAAAATATGTATTTACCTACATCATAAATATTTTAAATAACCATGAAAATAAATATCAAACTTGTTCGAAAGACATTCTATTCATTTCTAAAATCCTATTCACGTTGAAACTTTATCTTCTTTTTACTTATCATGTCTTATTTCAAAGTAGAGGAGAAGCCCAATATGCAGTCATGTTGAAAATGGAGGCTTGTGAAGAGGGGCGTGGCTTGTAAAGAGGGGCGTGGCTTCTTCCAAGTTTCGTCTTTAACCCAACTGTTTGAGTAAATCTACCCAACACCTGACCCAACAGAAGAGTTCAAGCTGTAGACTTCTGGTAAATTTCTGACCCGACTCTTGACTTATGAATTTTGACCCAATATTTGGTCAAACCTATGACCCAACAGCTTCAACCCAGAAATTGGGTTATGAAAATAACCCAGCATTTTTTACTGTGTTGTTTGAGGAAGGAGGACAAGCGAAGCAACATTTTACTCCAATTGTCTTTTCAGTCAGAAACAAAACGTGATGCCAAAAGCTAAATTTCTAATCAACTCTCTTATAAATATGTATTTCTTTGTCTGTGACCAAATATCAAATAAACAAACATAGAAATTGGATTTCAATTCTTAACATTTTACATTTGTCACATTGTAACAACAAGCATCAATATATTTAATTGCAATTTTATGTGATAGACCAGCACAGTGGGAGAAAAATTTTGTTATTTTACAAATAAAAAAGTGTACATTCACCTTCACCTGCCTTACCCTAATACCCCTAAATAAAGTAAAGACCAGCCTCTTGCCTTTCGAAGCCACTTGATCAGCAAACAGCCAACATAATTAAACCTCAGCTGTACAAACGTCTAAAGCAGGATAAGGATATAAAACAACATTCTAAGCTTTGAAAATCTCACAGAGCTCTGACCAGTTAAACATCTGAACGTGAAAAAATTGCAACATGATTATTTTTGGCTGTTATAACAGATTATAAGGTACTAATCAGCAGACATGCAGCCAAAGGTGTCAAAGGTAACCCTGAAAGAGCTGAAGCAATCCACAGCTCAGGGGGAAGAATCTGTTGACAAGAAAGAAATTAGTTTTGCATTTCACAAATCTGCTCCATGAGAGAAAATCAAGAAGAAAGATATAAGAAAACCAGAAGAGGTTCAGTCGGGGGTTTGCCAGTGTAGGGACGAAAACTAAACTTTTGCCAGAAGTCTTTCTGGTCTGTACATGAACTGCTATGTGTGATAGCAACGGTTATCCCAGCTGTGTGTGGTGGCAATGTCATGCTGAAAGAATACGTTTCAGTCTGGACAGAGAAGAAGATTCAATTTGATGAAGACAAATCAAGCTACAGACAGACAAGACAATCCTGGAATAAACCCTATTTAAAGACTTGAGACTGGGATGAGCTCCAGCTTTCAGAGGGACAACGACTCCACACATGGAAGAGCTTAGATCAGAACATATCCATTTATTAGAATGGACCAGTCAAAGCCCAGACCTCAGTCTGTTTAAGAATCTGTGTTAGATGACCAGTAATCATATTATGGCACAAAAATAACTTCAAGAGGCTGATTTTTGTTTGTTTGTTCAAAGAAATCATTTTTCTTCTTCATCATGATCTATACTTTAAAAGTGCATAAGATCCAAGTAAAAACCTCTGAAAGTTGGAGTTTAACAAAAAAAGAAACATCTTTTTCTTCTGCATCATCTTTACTTAAAAGTGCATAAAATCTGAGTAATATCCTCTGAATGTTGGAGTTATAACATGACAAAATGAATAGTTTTGCATCCGCCTTTGTTTGGAAAAATTAAGTACCCAAACTGGTAACACTTTGTTTGATGGGACACACCTAAGACTGGCATGATAGTGTCATAAACATGACATGATGCTGTTTGTGAATGGCTGTGATAGTTGTTATTATATCTCGTTTGGTAGATACTTTTAATGCAAAGTTAACACTTCTAAAGCAAATCTGAATGAAAAGGTTCATTATTTACCAAATTACACTTGATGACAACTGTCATAAAAATTCCTGACTCGATCATGCCAGTCTTATGCACACCTCTCCATATACAGCATTACCAAAACACTTATAAATGACAAGAAGTGCGTTTTCAGGTTTTTTGTGCCAGCAGTGATGTGGATATGAAAGTGTAAAGTGTGACCTCCAGAGACGTGAGTGTGCACACAAAGCTTCCTGTTATTCAGGTTAAATGCTTTGCATGACTAACTCTATATTGTTCTTAGTTGATCCGCAGAAACATCTACATTAGAAGTATAACTATAAAAATAGTACATACTGTAAAATTACAATGTGGCAGTAAAATTACAATGAATGTTCAAGTTTTTACCTCAACTCTGCAGATACACCCAGAAAACTTGACCTCAGTCACCAAAATGACGAACAAAATCTGCAGTCGTCACATTGGCAGCAGCAGTGACAATCAGGATTCCTATTGTGACAACTACAACTAAATCATACCTTACGGTGAAATAAATACCACAAAAATGAAACAACCACAGGTCCTGTAACTCTAGATTAAACATTAAGTGATACTTCACATAATCCTCTCAGATTATCTGCTCACTAAAGCTGATAATCTCTGTTAAAAACACATCCATGACTGGAAACCCATGTCATGTCTCTCAGCTTAATGTACTCAAGCAAAACCTGTTTTCCTTCCAAGAGACGTCAACTGATACAAAGAGATTTTACGGTAAAAATGCAGCCCAGAAAACACTATTATGTCGTTGCACACCACAAGTGCAATGTAATGCTGCTACAGAGGTTAGGTGATAAGGTTTAAGATTAATCACAAAGACTTTGTCTCGCCAGTCCGGTGCTGCACGTAAATAACTGCATTCATTAAACCAGAAGTTAAGGTAGAAACCAGCTCAACACGACACACACCAGCCTGAATTATCTCTCAAACAAACCTTAGCTGTGCAAATTCACAAAGTTTGACTGAGACAAACACATTTTTGGGGATTTAGGAATCATGAGCGATCTCCTGAAAGAGATCATCTTGTGTCACTCTTACATAAGGAAGAAAAAACCCCAGATGAGTTCCACAGAATGTGATCCATCCATCATCAGCTTGTTTGTTGGTGTCAAATACCTTGTTGGAGATGAGGAAGATTCATTCCTCAGATATTTTTTTCACTATTACACTTTATGCATGACAGTGAGGGATCGTATGACTATGATGGGTGTGTTTGACTTTGCATTCACTTGATACTTGCCAATTGTTTTCAGGCGAATCCATTGTGTCAGTTTGTTTTCTGTTGACAGAGTAAACACGCTTGCTTTCGGCAGAGGTAAAAACGGAGCTATGAGCTTAGTATTAGTATTTGAGTATTTGTTAGGCGACGATGCAGCAAGATGACCAGACTTAGCTGATAATCTTAGTAACTCTCAGTAACTATAATGAATCAAGAAAATAAAAAATAAAAACACAAACAGGTCCATGTCTTAATAACAAAATTATTCAAAATAAAATCTTAGTGTTTATTTAAAACCATTTATTTCATTTTTTAATAAGTAAAAAAGACTTAAAATGAAGATGATCAATATTTAAAGATGAATAACTGCATCTATAAAAGTTTTTATGATTAACCTATTAATATGAATGAAAAAAAGAAAAAAGAAATGACATTTATGCAATGATCATATACAAACCTGCATGATAGTATAATATTTCATGGCAATTTCTGCAATAGTATATTTGATGTAAATTATGTAATAACTATTAATAATAACAGAGGTACTTCGAAATTAAATATAAAAGTTGAGTTACTAAGTGCTCAAAGATAAATTGATAAAAGTCATAATAAATCTACATCTTATCATTTAACATCAAATCTTAAATATGAATTAATTTAAATGTACAAAATAAAACAAACAGCTATCTATTTCCTCATTACACAATATCCCCTATGTCTTTATTAAGTTTTGTGTGACAGACACTTTTCAAGAACAGCACCTTTGAAGTGGAATCTGTCCACGGATACTTTGGGCCTCTTAAGTAATGATGCCATGACAGCCTTTCTGACATTCTATTACCTAAAGCGGCCATTTTACCAGCCACTCTACCTTGTTCCAGAGAATCCGAAAAGAAAGCGAAAGACAATTAGTTTCAGCCTTTGTGATATCATGTTACATTTGTTAGTTAAGCAGAGCCAGAAATTCGACTGAAAACAACCCCACTGTGAGGGTCTGTCTCTGTTGCGCTTAACTGTGATGTAAATAAGGACAGATTAGATCATGGAGAAAGAAAAAGAATGACATCAAAGATTAAAGCACAAGATGTTTGCTTGCAAACCTGGTTTAGCACAGATACAGGATTTAGGCTTTGGTATAGTAATCTGCATCAGTTTTTAAAACATAAAAGCACACCGTTTGTATTCTCTTTAAAAATCTTTGTCATGCATGAATTATCATGCATCTCAATTCATTAAATCTATAATCTGTAATTTATTATTCAGATATTAGGCAAGCAAGAAACCCCCTCCCCCCACCACTGCATTTTCTCCTTCTTTTACAAAACACCAGATTTGTCGTACATGGGTTGTGTCCAACAAAGAGAGCAGTTTGTAACTAAATCCAACTAGAAACAGAAATGTGTTGCAAACACTCAAACAAGCTGCATCTGTGTCCTACATGCAGTCAGAGCTGGACTGAGGTAAAGCAAACTCTGCATTTTGTTGCCTCTCTGTTTGGATTGCAGCAGCAGAAAGCTTCTGAGTTTAAGCACGGGAGATTTGGTGTACATTGTTATCAGATCAATCAGAAATAACCTCCCCCCCCCCTCCCACCCCCCACTGTTAAATTGTGAATAAACTTTCAATTACCAAAATCTTTCCAATCTTTCTCTGGGTCCCATGCAACCTGGGATCGGTCGTTCAGAAAGAAAACAGGCCTCACTACACTTGTAGCCAAGCTATTATCACATTTAGGATTAATACAAACTGTCATATCAAATGAAAAAAGCAAAAAGAAAAAGACAATGTTCTCTTTTAGCCACATCCTACACACCCAACTTCTGCTCATTAAAAGCCCGGCCTGCAGCCAGTAAAGTCTGGAACTCGAACTTCCAGAGAACATTAAGGTAGATCACCCGCACAATAAGGAAGACAGATATGGCACAGGAATTTTTACAATAGATACTATAGCACTTCTTCCTCATACCACTGTGAAACACAGTGGCTTTGAGATTTTGAAATGAAAGTAGCTGACAGTTACATAGATTTCAATGTGTAGAGTTTCTAATACTTAGTCTAAAATAGACTAAGTATTACAGATAACATGTCACTTATGCTCACAGTCTCTGCTCTCTGCTTTCAGTCATTGTTGCCTTATTATATATTAAGATTAATGTAAATATTAAACCTAAATCATTGAAATTTTGCAAGAACGGTTCCTTTATCTTCTTTTTTTTTTTTTTACCATGCAACCAAGATCAGTTCCAGTAATAATTTTGATCATGTGTTTTGGATCTTTGTTCTGCTGAAAGACCCAATGATGACCCGGTTTCTCTAGTAGATTCCATCAGATTACTTTAAATCCCCTGATGTTATGAGAGTTCGTGATGGCATGTGGTTCAAGCGAGGTTTCCAAGTTATTAGGAAGAAAGATATACCAGCAGCATTTAAACAATCCAGGGAAAGTCCAGGTTATGATGTCAGGGCTTCGCAAGCTTCCGATTGGAGCCACACCCAGTGATGCAACACCTAGATTACAGATTACTTCCTTGATTACCCAGATTCCTTCATAGACATATGACAGCGATGTCTTAGGTTTGTTAACTTCAAAACGTGAGGAAAAAACATGTTTTTAATGGAAGTTATGTAAATATTTGAAGTGCTGCCATATGTGTGATTATTTAGACGATATGCTCTCTTGCCTTTCCCATTTTGAAGAGTGGGCCTCTGTCTCATGTCTTGTTTAAGCCCTAGAGAACCCAGCTGGTAATTTACTACCAGATAAAGGTTTATAGACTGAGTGATCAACATTAAAAAGTAAAAATTAAATTTAAGACACTTTAGGTGTATTTCCAGAAGTGGACCTAATTTTTATTATGTCCACATCTGGAAATGTGGACATATAAAAGCAAATTATGCTTTTATACAGCACGATTGTTTATGCTTTTCATTAGGTTTTTCAAATAACTTGAAACTAATAAACACAAATGCATTTGTCACCCATTCAGAAGGCAGACTGACTGATTACAATCTTGAAAACACCTATGAGGCTAATTAGAGATGACACCTTTGTTTGACATTTCCCATTTTGTTTAATCAGTTTATTATTATTTTTTTTGTGTTTCTGTTGAACCACATTTCAAAAGCAATTCTGATTTTCACTGGTTAATTTTCAGTCATGTATTTTTTATTGTTACTTTTATCCGTTTCAAGTCCCACTGTGGAAACTTTGGTCAGGAACTGTGGGTAATTTGGAATTAATTGTGCCAATAATTTTGTATATGTGTGTATTTGTGTACATGTGTGGAGCGACAACAGAGTCAAAACTTACCGACAGGGCAGCTCGGTGCTGCACACAATGTTAGTGAAATGAATTCTTTTGGCAGGAGCTAATAATTGTTAGGTGGAGACTGACTGTAGTTTATAGGTTGAGCTTGACTCCGCATAGGTTGGCTCACATGTGAAGCGCTAAGTTCATGAAAGTGCAACTCACATGCAGGCATACCAACATTGGGCTGGGTCACAGTTAAAGAAAGCTGCAGTCCCCAAGGTAAATCACACACTATGTTGAAAGAAAAACATGCAATTTTCAAATTGGCTCAAAAGGTGCATCCTGCTGCACAGGGATTGTTTTCCTGAAAGAAACGTATCTATACGTATTGCTCCTAAATTTAATTAAATAGCTCCCAGGTCTTTTTCTTTTTTTTCTTTTTTGCATTTGGCAGTGAAGTTACATTTTAATGTTGACTGCAGAGATGATCATAGAAAGGAATCACATCAGATCTGACAGATTATCTTCTGTCTGAGACGTCTGGATGATCCCTCACACTGACAGCAAGTTGGAACAGCAGAAAAACTCTTGAAGAAATCACAAAATTCAGATGAAAACCTAGACTCATTTGTCCTGTTAGAAAATGCAAATTTTCTAATGAAGTTCTTCGCCAGGTAAAGTTAGTCAGCAAAAAACAGCTCAGGTATGAGGATGGCGCAGGCAGAGGAGGAAAAACAAAAAACAACAAAAAAACAGGGAGGGGAGGAAAATCAGTTCTCTGGAAATCACCAAGGTGTGATGAAACATCATGATAAACTCATTCCAAAACAGCACCCAGAACGACTTCCAGGTGCAGCTGCAAAAGCAAATAAGCAAATTATGCTTTTATACAGGACGATTGTTTATGCTTTTCATTAGGTTTTTTTTTTTTTTTTTTGCTACTGTGGAGTTTCTTTTAACCCTTCATATTCCAATCTTAAGTAAAGGTTTTGCAGATTTCTCTAAAATCTACTCATTTGAACATTTCTCCCCTGTTATCCTAACCAAACAGTAACTGGATGTTGATGTTTTGTTTTCTTTGGACGGGTATCTTCACAGATCAGCTCCTTCCTGATGATCATTGCACTCTGCATGCCAGTAATGATTGTCTGACTTGCTTTGACGTTGCCATAACATAGTCTTCTCTATTACTGCTTTTAAATGAAGAGACACAAAAATGTTATCTCCTTATCTCTCTTTGGCTGCACCGACGCTGCCAGGTGCAGCAAACACACATATTAGTTTGTTTTCAGGAGGTCAGTTCAAATGTTTATCACCTTTATAAGCAGTGCTTTCACAAGATGTTAAGACATGTTTACCGGTTTCCTTTACCAAAAATGATCTATCGTATTTTTCGGACTATAAGCCACTTTCCCCCCACGCTTTGAACCGTGCGGCCCTGTGCGGCTTTTCTGTGGATTTTTCTTCAACCACCAGGGGGCTCTTTAGCCGGAAGTGAATCATTGGAAGTCAAAATTGGAAATCAAAGAAGAAAGTGCTGATTTTGATTTACAAGCACATGCTAGCAACAGACACAAAGGAGAAATTTCTTCAAACTCGTATCCCCTCTTCATGGAAACAACAAGAAGTTTCCATGAAGTTCATATGATTTTTAGATGAAGGTGGTTCAGATCCAGCAAATAATAATAAAAAAGTAAAAAAGAAAGCAAAAAGTTTCAGTAGGTCTTCAAAGTGTTGCTGGAGTAATCAGGTGTGATCATCCTTTAATTTAAACACAGTTTTTTATTTTTATGTTTGAGGGATTTAACTGAACCCAGCAGGCGCCTGTCACTCTGAGACTGATTGGGTGTCAGACTATTTTTGTAGCTTAAAGAAAAACATCATACCTATCGGTGTCTCGTTCAGATTTGAGATAGGAACTCAAGATTTTGCTTTGATTATTGAAAATTCAACAATTCAGAGTTTCAACATGACACACGTGGAGTTGAACATTTAAAACATTTATGCTTGTATTTTCCTTTGCAACTTTTTGCATGCAGAGTCTAAGTAGAAGAACCACAAATTTGTGAGTATTTGGGTGATTTCATTATAACACAAACCAGAACCGAAGTAGAACTGAATCCATTTCAGCTTACTGTACCTTTAGCCCAAATCACAATAAATAAAATCTCAAGGCAATTACATGCTTTTCTATTTGATCCTCCTTGTCAAACAATGCAGTCGAGTTCAGTTTGTTATTGAAATTGGTAGAAATGTTTTCTATATAAGGAAACCCAGGAGAACACATCCAGTCACAGACTTGCAGCAGATGGACTCAATATAACGTAGAAGCAGCTTTCACTGCCATCACTGCTGCCAGAGCTTTGGGGAATGTTCAGCTTTACACATGAAGAAACTAAAACTTTCTATTCTTCTTTGCACAAATTCAGTCAGATTGGATAGAAAATATATGTTTCATTGGACTCTTAATAAGATAAACATTTGTACTTTGACTGGGCCATTGTAGTGATAAATTTACTATATGCAACTTCATATTCCCAACTTGGGAATATTGCTGATTTTCTTTCAACCATGGCTTTTTTTTTTTTTACTCTCTCAGTACTTTCATTGAAGGCCAGAATTGTCATCCTCTGGACCTCCAATTCTTCCACCTGAGCTGTGAATCTCTGCAGCTCAACCAGAGCTTCTCTGATCACTACTTTCTTTGTTTGACCTCTCAGATAGAGGTTGGGCGCTTCTGTCTTGGTAGGCATGCAGCTTCCACTTTGCACGAGGGATTGAACATTGCTCCAAGCTTGGTATTGTTTCCAATCCGGATTAAAACGTCTCCACAGGTTTGTGCCTGACCTGCCTGCTGTGATCTTTTGTCTTCATGATGTTTTCTAGCAAAACTTCTCAGACCTTTACAAAACGCCTTGATTCATACTTAGACATTTGTGTGTAAATTACACACAATTGACTGTATTTACTAATTAGGTGACTTTTAAAAAGAAGCACTGGATTTCATTTAGAGTAAAGCGGTAAAGGTTTACACTTTTACACACTTTTTAGATATTTATTTTCAAATAAATGTTAAAATCCACATGTCATTTTCATTTCCCTTTGCCACTATGCACAACTTCATGCTGCCCTTTCAAATAACATGCAAATAAAAGGAACTGATGTTTGTGAGTGTAATCTGGCAAAATGCAAAAAAGGTTCAGGTGACATGAACACGTGTGCAACTTTTAAATAAAACTGTGTGCTTTAGAGACAGAACACAGGATTCCAGAAACTATTCCAGCCTTGTGTTTTACCTGAACTGTGCCAGGCCATTATTAATCATAGCGATGGGACCCATCCATCATTTACAAAGAGTTGAATGATTTATGTTAATTGGCCTCATGCTTTTTGTTGCCATAAGATGGGTGGATCCCTGCTCTATGATTAGGTAGAGATTTATGAGCTGTCAGGGAGTTTAATTAAAGAAGAACATAAGGCGTTGCCTGTGCAGAGGACAGTTGTGTTCGGGCAGAAGCTGGACAGCAAAGATAAACCCCAGATATCACTTCATTGTGAGCTGCAGTCACAGGCTGGGATGCTTTTACATGACACTCTGCCTGCAGACTGTCATGTACGACAGAACTCCTTTTGCAATGAGACCAAATAACGGCTGCCTTCAAAAAAAAAATCTCTGTTGGAAATTAATCCATCCTTAAAGCAACAAATGAACGTCTCATTGAGGCCAGTCATGTTAAATCTCCCATCTCAGAATAACAACATAAATTGTAAAACTCAGGCTATAGACACACCCTTTCTCAGCCCTCCCTTTTTATTCTTTTTTTTCTTTTTACTTATATTTGATCTCACACTGATAACAATGATTGAAATGAATCATAAACACTGGTTTGTGTTGATGCAACCTGTTTCCCAGCGACAGATCCATCAGGATGAAAGGCCTGGAGCACAGGAGAAGGAGCTCTGATGACATACCTGTAAATGCTCATGTAAGCGTCACCGAACAGGCTGCAGGAACGAGGGAACACAAAGCCTTTTCTTCCCCGACAGCTGAGCTGCAGATGTGAGAAACATCAGCGCATGTTCCGCCATGATCTGCAACTGTTAAAATCTCCATCCTCCAAGATCACGTTACATAAACACCGGGCGCTCGTTTGTTGCCGTGGCAGCGCCTGATTGTTTCTCTACCCAGTAGTGCACGGAGCTTGCCTCGAGGTGATAATCAAACTAATGCAACGATGAAGGCAGCCTGAAGGGAAGTCATTCGGTCCAGATTGTGAAAAGCAGCTCTGTGTCTGTGAATAAGAATGACTCACACGGGTGTCTGTTCATACACGATCTGTTTACCTGTGGTTGTCAAACGACAGAAAAAGCGTGATCGATGTTTCTGTGCGATTTACTGTTTCTGGAGAATCTTTTTCAGAGAGTTGCACGGTGGTGGCAGCATTATGTCAGCAGCATGCATTTCTTCAGCTGGAACAGGGAAGATAGTCGGAGAGTGAAGGAAAATGGTTGGAGCTGAAAACAAATGCAAACAAATAAAACCAATGTTGGTCTATAGCATAAAATCTCATAAAATGTAACGTTGAGATTGCAACATGAAAAAGCTCAAGCGAATTGACTGGTGTTGCAACAGAGTGTCGTTTTACAAGGAAAATTTCCTCCCAATTCAGAAATTGTCTATTTTCATATAATTGTGATAAAACTGCTCTATATTAGGAGCAGCCATTTTGTAAATGTCCTTGTTCTTGACAAGCAGTGCATATTTTGTTTGTATTCCTGTATGCTATTTATTTCTATGTTTATGCTTAGACCGTTTTGGTCTGTTGTTGACTGCATGATATTAAAGGTGATTTTAAACAATCCATGTATTCAAACATAAACTTCCAGAGTCACAGGAGAAAATAGTAACCTGATCTGTGTTTAGATTAAAGTGTTTCTCTACATGGTCAGGCATGTGCATCACAGTGCTTCAAAATTCAAAACTTCTCAATGCTGCTGCTAATTCTGCAAAGTCAGAAATGAAGAAGCCACCCAATAGTGACCAAAGTATATAGCATGAACTAATCTATTCTATTCAAAACAGAAACAAAAATAATTATTCCTGAAAATAAAATATATTATCTATAACCAGTGGTGGTTCGTGACACAGATGGGGGGCCCTGAGCAATGCCTTCCTCCTGCCCCCGTGAGGAAAATAATCTACAGAAAAATAATAAGGATTTCATCAATCTTTTTCTTTAAAGCATTTTCATTTAGCAAGAAATTATCTAGTTCATCGGCCAGTCAAAAATATTAGAGTAGAGAAACTAAAAGCAGTGAAATAGCTCTTAGATTTAATCAATTCACAAACTACTACAGAGATGCAGACATTAGCCTTCACAGCCATGTTGCATAATAATGTGTACAGTGTGCACAACATTATGGATCTTGCTTACTATTGGATGGATATGCAAATAAGTCCAGAATAAAAAGCTGTTTTGAAAGCAACAAGTGCTGAGCTGGTCCCGTATGAGGCGTCACCCTGGGCAGTGAGCCAAAAAAAAACAACAACAAACAAACAAACAGAAAAACATCATAGATTATAAAAGTTAGAATCAAACTATCTGGAATATTTGTTTGATGTAATTTTGATTTTCAAATGTAGACTTTAGTAGAAACATACAACAAACTTATCAGTATGATTGTGCAGCTGAGATCAGCTGGACAAACAGTCAGACTTCCTGCTTAACAGACAGGATGATTATTGTCAACTTTAGCTTTAAAAACAGGCTTATCTTGCAACACCGTGTTGTTTAAAACCTTAAGTATGGCTTCATACTGGTGACTGTTCACATCTCATTTCTGACTCTAGACAGCATCAAATTGAGATGAGGTACTTTTGCCAAAGAGAAAAAGATTGTCAAAGGATTGCTGACGTTTTATTATTCCAGCAAATAATATGTTGATACATAAACTTCATGTAATTATGTGTCTTTTTAAAGTTAAATGGTCTTGAAAAGGCCTGTAAAGTGAAAAGGAATTTTTATTTCCGACCATATGTGTGGCAGACTACTGCAATTTGGACGCGAATGATTTTGGATCAATGAGATGCTAAAATTAAAATCAGAGAGGCGAGGTCTGCGCATCTGGTCCGCATTAACATTTCTTTGCTCTGTTGTTTATTCCATTCAGTGACCAAAGAGATTATCTGGGCTTTGTTTTGGACCTCAGTCTGATCCAGAGCCGCAATAAAAGCGTAAGTAAACCTGACTTCTGTGCTGCAAACTTCCACCTGACGACATGTGGGTGAAGCCACTCAAGCACATAAACAAACAACAATGATTTCAACAGCTAAACCTAACACTGAGAAAATAATCTATTTTTACTAGGCTCTTAAATATTCCTTGGCAAAGTAACAGAGCAGGAATCCAGCCAGGTGGCGTGTGCCCTGAAACCACTCCCAGCTCTCCTGGTTCTATTGTTCAAACATCTCGCCTGCTTGATTGTATAACCTTCAATTCCACTCTTGTTGCCACAAAATAAAACTCACTTTCCTCTCGCTCTTTTCCATTCCTCCATCACTCACACACACACACACACACACACACTCAAAAAACACACCTGCTATCACTTCAACACAAGCTCCACCTCTTTTTGCTTTGCATATAAGAAACGGTATTCTTTTCACTGTGCGTGCTCTGGGCGTCAGCCGCAAATATGTCCGAATAGACTATATAAGCTGAAGCAATGCAAAAGAGCAAGTTGCAAACTGAACAACACCGGTTCAGACAAGCCCAGTGATTGGGGCGACTTTAAGCTTTCTATAAAATGACAGAGAAAGGTTCTAAATGTTTTGTTTATGCTTCAAAACTCTGCATTATTTGTATTAAAATGTTCTGTGTTGCTCTATAAATATATAGCAACAAAACTGATTTTCCTGAGATGCCTCACTAGTGTTATTTTTAGCATATTATACTTGAGCCACGATTGTGTAGTGATTGTGCTCTGCCAGCAGCTGATTGTTTTCACCGACCACTGCAGGTTGATAAATGTTGCACTGGGGAGTTTACTTCCTCTACTAACAAAATGTTGTCATTTTTAGTTTTCTGAACTTTCAACTTTCCGCTAATTTCTTTAGCAACAAAAGCTGCTAAACTAACAAATCACGTCATAAGCCACTAACTTTATGTTTCACAAAATCTCTTTCCTTCTCTCACTTTTAGACCCTTTTAAAATTCATTTACAGATTTGCCAATATATACGGCAGGATTTCATTAAAAAACAACGTTTGAGCGTCATGAACGACTCTTCAAGGGTTGACAAGAGTTTGAAGCATTTATGTGTGAATCATTTCTGGATTACTCATCCATACGCTGTCAGCCTGTTGATTTCCGTCACATTTCTGTGAAAGAAGCTGATTGAAGTGCAGCTTCAACTGCCTTCCACCTACTCCTATTTTCATTATTTTTTTTTAGTTGTCAGTTTTACAACATGGATTAAGGACCTTAAACAATGTCCACTTTGCAAAACGATGTAGCACTGAGAATGTGTTGAAGCAAATCTAACCTGAGTAATCGCCATTAAAGACTCTGCAACGATTTATTAACAACACACAAAGCATAACATCACCTCTACTTATTCATTTCTTGGTTATAGTTGCCTTTAGTCACATAATCAGACAGAAAAAGGCATAGAGGGGAAATATGTAACAGTTCTATATATATAAGATAGGCACACCTATGATCTCAAGAGATCAAGTAAAATTTTTAATGTATTTTCATGTTTATACTAAAATATGAACACCATCATAAAGATAGATGTTTAATCATTTTCCCTCTGTTTGTTAAGTGTTTTCTAGTCTAATGAGAACCACCGACTTTCTGTGTGCTGACTGGATCCTCTGTAACATCAGGGAGTCAGAAAATAGAGATAGAACTCTTAAAAAAGACAAGAATAACCCACATTTTCAAATGTGAGTATAATTTTCTTTGGCTATGTACAAAACGCCTCACAACTCCTCCTTTAGTTCTTGTTTTGGTTGTACTTGCTGGCTCTTAAATGTCTTAATTCCTACAAATCCCTGCCATGCGTTTTGTGCTGTTTGTTGTGTGAGTTTAGAAAAGTCGTCCCTCTGAAATATGTCAGGTCATAGATCCATCCTGAATAGCGTATATATCTTCCATGCATGCATAAGCTGCACTTCCTGCAGGTTTAGTTGTACGGAGCCCATACAACTACTGAGTGGAGCACATCGTCCATTTGGCAGCTTTCCAAGCTGACTGATACAGTTCGTTGCAAACTTGCAGTAGAGTTTTGTGTTTTGGGTGACGTAGAAGCTTGCCATGCTTTTTGGAGCTAGCGAACTCTGGAGAGGCCTGTTTGTTCACGCACAACTTCAGGAAGTGACTCTTAAGTTGATCTCTTACACATGAAATGCAGGTTTGCCAGGTTTATAGATGTTTTACACATGCAGCACTCTTCACATTTACTGGCATCCCTAATAAAGGTGTGAAAAAAATCTTTAGGATGAATTATTCATTAATGTAGAAAAACATAGAGAAAGTTTTAATTTGATTACCTGTAATTGCTGGTAATTTTTAAAATCTTCTCCTTCTATTCTTCTTCCTACTAAGAAATGTGACTGAAGGTTTATATTGTATACATTTTTTAAGTTAGAGTGGAAATAGGCAGCTATTTATTTATATAATCCAGGTATATATCCTAGTACATATCTGAATATATCAGAATATGTACCTGGTTTATTTAAGTATATATCCTGGATATATACCAGGAATTCTTTGTTATGTGAACAGATAATTCATGTAAAGTTGGACACTTTGGTGTCTTAATGTATTGAGCAGCTGCTGGATTTTCTTGGAGACACGATTGTTGACAAGAACACTATCTGCGGTCTGCATCATGCTGGCGGGAAACGTCATTATATTATTTAGATAGAATATCTATCCTATAGATATATAATATATTTGAATTATATATTATATATTTTGTAAAATAGATACTTCATATGATAAACCTTAATCACCAGGTGATCACTTGATCTTGGCTCAAGTGATCACCTCCCCAACCTGTAAATGCTGTCAGTACCTTGGCAGATCTTCCTGTTTAACACGTTTCACATTTTCCTGCTAGTTAATAGATCTCAAAAAAACTTTTTTGCCTCCTCTATAAAATAAAACAAAACTTATACTTACACAAAGATCCTCCTGGATCCTCCTGGAAGCTGGAGTCTCCAGCCAAGTCTCCACCCCTGGCCTGCACCTCCTCCATTCAGCTCCTCCAGACTAGCGGCAGCAGCAATTAGAAAACACCTGGTGGAACCGCATGCCTGCCCAGTTTATCATACAAACTACTTCACAGTCCAGCACTCCTGAAAACGGCTGAAAACGGCATAATGGAGAAACGTTGTGATGAAGTGCTGAAAGTGGGGAGTCAGAAAGAGTGGAGCTTCTTAAAGAGATAAATGTCTGTTTTAAATTACAAAGTCAAATTTGATATACAGCTTTGAAGGATTTAAGAGCCCAGTTCACTGAACCTCATGGAAAACCTCCTGGTTATTCCACCAATTATTTATTTCTGAACTTTTCCTGAGTTCAAACATTAGTGTTGTTGTTTCTAAATAAATATGAACTTGATTCTTTGCATTATTTGATGTCTGAAAACACTGCATCTTTTTCATTATTTTGACCATTTCTCATTTTCTGCAAATAAATACAAAATTTTTGGTTGGGATTTCATAGACATTTTGTCAGTAGTCCATGGAATAAAATTCATTTTACTCAAACATTTACCAATAAAAAGTAAGATCAGAGAAACGGATCATTTTAAGTGGTCTCTTAATTTTTTCCAAAGGTAACACAGTTCTGTTTGTATTGAGCTATAAAATGATTCAAAAATGATGTGCCTAGAAAATACAAAACAGGCACTTTGAAATCAGACTCTGCGCTTTCTATGACAGAGCGGCTCAAACCATCACCATGTGATGATGTATTTAACAACCTTAGTGACTCATAAGACCATCTGCTGCTTAGAAGGGTTTTTTTTAACATCTCATCTTTGATCAGGGAAAATGAACTAGTTCTTGTTTTTAAGGAGGTGAAATATGAACAGTCCACTGAATTAGATGTTGCTTTTTTGTGGGGTGAATTTGCAAACTTCATGCAAGAACTCTGTCGCAAAGCGGTACATGAAATTTGGAGCTACAAATCCATTCTGGCAGCGCAACCATGGATCAGTCTCTGTGTGTGCACATTATTGAGCTTGTATCTTTGTGTGTGTGTGTCGTGTGTTTTGGGTGGGGGCCACATGAATCGTCTCTCCACCCTGAAGGGAGTAGTGCTTCCTCTCCACAGTTCAAAAATAACCAACAGCTTTATTGTTCAAGAAAACCTGCCTGATGCTTGGCCTCACTTTCTCTCTCTCCTCTCTCACTTGTGCACACACAAACACTCTGCCCCCGTCTCCTTTAACAGATCTGAGAAACTGACAAATAGTCTTGGTTACACCCTGGCTCTGAGGAAAGGAGGAAAAAAAAAGAGAGAGAGACAGCAAGAGAGGAAGAGAGAGACAGAGAGAGCAGGGGGTAAAGGGAGGGGTTATGTGGACACTTGATGTGCTGACAGGACAGTGGTGGTCACACCCAAATTTTGGCGCCTGACCTTCTACAACAAACAGAAACACCCTTTCACATATGCAAGCATGCACACACACACACACACACACACACACACACACACACACACACACACACACACACACACACACACACACACACACACTCACACACACAAATAGTGTAACATCATCCTTCCCAAGTTTTCCAGTGCGGATCAGTTTTCTTTGCTCATCCTGCTGGTCCATGGAAGCAGTTAGTGACTCAGCAGGATGACTAAAATCGGCCTCATTCAAACTCCGGCCGGCCTGCTGCTCTGAGCTCATTCTCTGTAGGACTGTTTATACAACTCCGGCTATTGTTTGCCTTACTATTTCCATTTTTGAGCTTCGTTCTCAACGGCCCCAGCAAGTCTGGGGAGACGGCGGTGGATGTTGTAAACTCAAAACGTCCTGATCCTCCTCACTTTTGGTCAAATTCTCCTCCAGCTCATGTTTCTGCCAGCTTTGCATTTCAAGAGACCAAAATGATGTCACTCTTAGTGTGACCGGGTGGAGAGTGTCGTTAATTTTCAGGTTTTTCTCAGTTCTTAACTGGTTTGGACTTTGATTAGGCCACTTCAAAAATATCCCCACAGCATGACGCCTTCGCCGTCATGTTTCTTGACATGATGGTGTAAATTAATGGTGTTTTTTTTTAGTAACCAGTTTCAGTTCCCCAACATAGAGAGTTTCGCTCACTGACCACAGCACTTTTCTTCTTCTATGATTTTTCTTTCCTGAGCTGTATATCTCTGCTCCTCCATCAGTTACCACGGATGATTAATGCTCATATGAACTGCTCTCTTAGTTTAGGGGCAGCAGCCATGTGTTGATAGGTCTGCATACTATTTCGATGGCTTGAACATCAAATAGTCTCTGTGAGACATTCAAAGTTCAGGAAATTGTTTTATGTGTTAGACTTTTCCTCAACTCTCTCTCTCTGTGACCAGTCTGCTGCGTCCTTGGTTTTCATGATTCTCTTTGGTCATTAATATTCTCTAACAAACCTCTGAGACCTTCGCAGAAGAGATGCTTACTAACTTCTTCTACTTCCAAAGCAAAATTATTGCACTGGGCTTTATCCACAGGTATCACAGTCAAGAGGTTTTAATGCAAACACACTCTGCAGCTTTTAGGTTAATGGTAGTTAGAGAAAATAAAACAATTTTTATGCACTTCCAGGTTATGCTTTACGCTTTTGTTCACATTAAATCCCAACAAAAGTGTGACAGTTGTGTGAGAAAATGTACATTTAATGAGTTGCAACATGAGTTTCATTCTTCATTAATGCTTGAGGAATTTATTTGTACGGTTTGACATTCCTGACCCAACAACCCATGACAGCTTCATAAAAACAACCACCTGAAATGTTTTTTTGTTTGTTTTTGTTTTTTTACTTCTGGTTTTACTGAACTCCTCCAAGATGATCAGCGTCCAGTGGCGCAACTACACATTTTTCAGGTGGATGCCCCCCCCCACCCAGTATTCCCCGAAACAGAGGTTACGATACTCTTCCCCCCCCCGAGGCGACCATTACCTGAAGGGTAAAACTCACTACCTTTACCTCGTTATGTGCGCGAGGTGAAGGAGCGAAAGGCGCTGGAGTGTTAGGGAAAAAAATCAAGGGCGCGTCGCCCCCTCCAGACGGAGTTTTGGCGCCCCCTCTGGTGCTGCGCCCCTAGGCGTTGCATACCCTGCATACCCACCTTTTGCGCCACTGTCAGCGTCCATCACCTCTTGCGTCTCTCTGGATGCAATCGAGTTCGTTCCTTAACAATGTCATGCTTCACATGAGAATGTCAGAATTTTGACAAAATACAGTTTATCCTGCTGCTATTTTATCAAACGTTGCAAATGCTGTTTTTAACGTGTCTTTTATTTAAACCAAACTTCCCCGTTGAGTAAAACAGGACTTCTACAATCAACGGCAGAAGTTTTGATCATACAGAGCTCTTTGTGTCGGTAATTGATATCATCCATTAGGTAAATACAGGAAACGCTGACCTGAGGACTGAACTGTTAATTCATGTTTAAAGAAATTAAATCTCAAGCTTAAAATGCAGGGAAAGAACAACAAAAAGATAAAACATAACAACAGATCAATCGGTTGTGCAATGCAAAATAAACAAGACAGAAGCCTGAAAATTACTGAGCTTTTGTTCTGACTGCAGAATAAAATCAGTCACAGAGGTTTGGATTTGGAAACCCAAACTGTTGGATTGCGCTACCCTCAGGACTGTGGCAACATTTAAATTATTAGGCAAAACTGAGGCCAATATTAATTTGGATAAAAGGAGAATTGTGTAAAAAGGCAATGGTCAAACTAGAATAAAGATGTAATGTGTAAAAAAAAAAACAAGTGTGTAAACTGTGTGCTGTTTAATTAAGCAACATCCTTGCTGGAAAGTGTGGACAGCTGACACATTCTGTTTTTACTAAAACAAGAACTTAAATCCCTCAAGCTGCTTAATAGTTTCTTTTTCCCTGTTTTTTGAGGGAACTCAGGGAAAAATGCAACAAATTGCACTTAATATCACAGGGAAAATTCTGCTAAAAATCAAGAGTGAATTTTTTTCTAATATTTTAGATTTTAAATGTATTCATTAGCAAACGATGTGTTAGCTAGCACTCAACAAAAGCTTCAGGTTATGAAGTAAATTAATGTAGAACATGAAGGCAAAAATACATAAACAGAAATGTGAAAAAAATATTCAGATATCTTTCGCTTTGATTGTTTGTCACTTCCATTTTTCAGATCCATCCATTTTCTTTACACCTCTGTCATCCAGGTCTGATATCTTCTGTACAAAACTCTAGCAGCTAAAAACAGCAACATGGTGGTGGTGGTGGCATGGTGATGAGGGGCTTCACAACCTGACATTTCATAATAATAATAATCAGAGACACACCGGAAAATCTGGCTCTAAATGACTTAAACAATTATATAAACAAAAAGATTCATTTCCAGTTTTCATAAACACTTGATGTCAGTTGTTTCTGCCAAAAGTGGCACCATGCAACAGTTAGCATGCAAATTGTTCATTTTTTACATTTATTTTTCTATCGGGTCTCACAGCCAAAATGTTAAAATGCATCAGATAGATTACTTCTGAATTAACTGAGCACGGCGTTGCACTGCGGCGACACGTTCACCAGCATCTCAGAGAGAGGAAGAGAGCGTGTGTGTGTGGTATCATGCAACAAGCACACACACGGTGATGTTGAAAGACATGAGGGTGGATTATATGTGCAACATCCTCACCCATGCTTTGACACTTCGTAGGAACAACCTGCTGTTTTTCTTTCTCAACAGGTTTTAGGTTGTGACTCGTTGAAATAAAGTTGGTCATGAAACAGCAGCACAAGTTACTACTAGAAAATGAAATTGAAACCGTTTTACTCATTTGTGTCAAACTATTGGAATAGAATACAATGACAATGTTAAATACTGACGATGAAAGTGACTAAAAGGAAACAGTTTTCAAGTTGCATAGTGTGGCGTTGTTACTAAAAGTTAGTATTTTTGTTAACACTTTATTTGAAGGAGTGTACATAAGACTGACATGACACTGTCATAAACATGACATCTGTCATGAACATAAAGAAGTCTATTAATGTTTATGACTGTTGTCATTCGGTAAATAATGACACTTTTAATGCAAAGTTGCTATAAAAGTTGTATTACACGTCAACTAAAAATGACAACTTTGCATGATTTTGTAAATTAAGATAATTTAATGTAAAGTTGGCACTTTCGATGGACTTTAATGTACCGTAACTTTTAGAGCAATTTTACTGTATTTTTTTCTGTAGCAGAGAAAGTGATCTCAGTTTGTAAAAAAAAAAAGCACCAATTTATACATAAGGCAACAGCTGAACTTGGCAAATGTCATTGGGAGAAGTCTAAAAACTTCATCAGCTCTCAAAGTGCTGATTCAGATCAGGTTTCAGCTGCTCTGAATCAGCTGTAACCTGCAGCTCTAAATTCAAAGCAAGACACCGTACTGTGGAGATAAAAAGAAAAAGATATTCTATCAAATTAAGCCACACAAGCAATGTTTGGTTTAGAAAATAGCAGCAATAAACAATTCTCCTATGAATTGGGATGTAGTGATTGCAGCAGAAAACCTTGGCAGCGGTTCTGTTTTTTGTTTTCTTCACAGAGCTTCTTGTTCCACCTGTGTTTTCACAGTTACAAATTATCATCATGTGCCACGAGAAGCAGACAATGAACAGAGAAGCTGTCAGAGATCTGAGCTCTTGCGGTTCACATTATATCAGTCCGACCTGCTCAAGAGCTGAAGGTAGGTTATCAGGATTTAGTGATGTGTCAGCGCCTCAGGGTTTTTCAGTGAATCTACCTTCTGTTGCTCTCTTCTGATGACTGCAAATCAGAAGAATCTTTCGTTAATTAGCTGCAGCTAACAAGAGAAACTGATCTCAAGATGCTTCTTAAGCTACAGTTTAAGATTAATTACTTTGAAAATGTGTGAAGACTTTAATCATCCCAAGAGAACCGATCCGACTTTTTCTGAGTTTTATCTTTATTGTTTTTATTCTCCGTCTGGTTTAACGAGAGCCCAAATAATAGCAGTGAAAAATAAGCACCTTATCACAGGTATGTTTCAGTTATTTTAATTTTGTAAGCATGGAAGCCACATTAGAGACTTTTATTGGAGTTGGAAAAAAATGTTGCATCTGGTTTGTACTCAGAAACTGAAATTTCCAAGTTAGGGAGAAATAAACTAAACCTGAAGTTGGGATGTTAAATTCAAAGGTTGGAGGAGTTTCAACAACCCAAGCCTTGAAATTCAACATGGCTGCTTACAAATGCAAAACATAGCAAAGACATCCAGTGGAAATAAAAACTCAGCACATTGCTTTTAAAGGATTATTTTTTGTTAACTTCTCCAGCACTTTCAACACCAGTTCTGCAGGTCAAAGGTCACAGTAAAAATGTATTTTCATCACAAAAAAAGCAAGAGTTGTAGCAGAGGAACTGCACACAATTTCCAAGTATCTCCCTTTCAAATATTGGATGCATGTCTGTGCTTTGACTAGACCATTATAGCCTGATGAATAGAGGAAGGTCAAACTTCATCTCAGTATTCAGTCTTCTGCTGCTTCTAACAGGTTTTCTCCACGGATTGTTACCTATTTAGCTCCACCAACTCTGACTGGCTTCTGTGTCCCCTCTGAATAAGAGCTCACCCTCAGTATGATGCTGCCTGCACCATGTTTTGTAGTGATGACAGCATTATGATGTCCAGTTTTAGCTCTGAACCACATATTTGCATGTTTTACATGTTGGCCTACATGTAAAACATGCCTCATGTTGCTGGATACTGGACCGCTCACATTGAAGAATCCACTGGTTTGTAGGTAAAACGCTATGAAGGTGGTCGTGACATTTCTGCCCTGTCCGGGTTCAGACATCCCTGGGTTTCAGCTGATACTCCAGACTGGGAACTGGAAAATTCCCACTACTGAGTGCAAATGGAAAACAACCTGAAAGCCACACTAATCCAAAAACAGAATATTAAACACAAACAATGCAAAAAACTTAATTACACTGTAATGGATAGGAACCGGTGCAGTCCTTCTCCTCAGAGAATTGGTTTCTGGACGGAGTCGTCCGGTGGAGCCGAGTGCAGTGGAGGGATGGGCTGAGCGAGTGTGGATGGGTGAACTGAAGCCAAATCAAATACAGCTAAACTTGGATCACCGGCTCAGGTCCTGGCAGTGTGCAGACATTCACCCATACACACACACACACACACACACACACACACACACACACACACACACACACACACACACACACACACACACACACACCGTTCCGAGTCAGCGCAGTGTTTACACACAGCTGAGGCGGCACTCTGGACAGCAGGCGGTCCTGATCCCTCAACCAGAGAACGAAGAGCATCTGCCCACAGATGCTGAGACTCAAACACGCCACCATCCTCCTGTGGTCTTTTCAACTTTTAACAGCAGCGGCCGCGGTACAGCCAGTGTTCAGACGCACACATGCTCTGCTTGCTGTTACAACACTGAGCAAATCGAAGCTAAACCAAAGGATCCCTGCAGATTAGCTGCTTTGTGCCTGATGGAGGCTGTCCCTGGTGGGCTGAAGGGTGGGGCCCCAAACGGAGCAGTCACGCTATTCAGTCACTCCCTCAGAGGAAGGTGTGTCCGGCTTCTGGATGTTGTGTCAAGAACTCGACTCTTCTTGTTGCAGCTCCATGGAAAACGTCGCTCGGCTCCAGTGTTTGGTTTGGATTAAGACATGAGGTGCCTGAAAAATACCTTCTTGGGTTCACTGGCGGTGTCAATTACAGCATCAGCGCAATAGTATGAGGCTTCTATCAGGTCTGACATAAGAGGTCCAAGGTCGGGAGCAACGAGGTCTACCCGTGTCCCAATCCTCATTCTCATGTTGAGCTGCAAATATTGAACATGTCAGTGGAGAATTAGGAACTGTAAACCGTAGAGCTATAAAAAAAAAATTTAGCTTCATGAAAAAGTTCAACATTTTTTGTCACCAAAACCATCACTGACTGTGGAAACTTCACACTGAACGTAGAAAAACACAAACTGTTCCTGCAGACTCTGGAAAGTTGATTTCCATATGAGATTTAAGCTTCACTTTTAAATGAAAACCAGTTTGGTTCTTTTTCTCCTTGGTCCAGGTAAGACACCTGGCTTGACACGGGGAACGACACATTTGGAGCTCATGTTCAGTGTTCGAGTTTCAAAATATGCCGATTCTGGCTTCAGCCTGAAGGGATTTTGTTTAACAATTTTCGCAAGGTTGCGGTTGCAGCTTTTCCTTCCACTCAACTTTCTATGAATGTGTTTGGCTACAGCATTCAGAACACAACCAACTTCTTTAGCAATGACTTTTTATAATTCACAATTGTAAAAAAAATGGTTAAACAACATCCTTATACACTGAATTTTGAGTTTTCATATATAGGACTTATTAAAAAGAAGACAGACTTGAAATATTACATAATAAATCTACACTAATTTGTATCATATCAGCAAAGAAATTATTAAGGTTCAAAATTGTTATTTTCAAGAGATAAGAACAAAGTCACTTTTTAAATGTATCAACAAAATGTTTTGATATTTTGTTTTGGGGAGTGAGTGAAACAAATTCATTCATCAGCCTTTGTGTGAGCCGTATTGTTTTTGCTCATTTGCTCCACTAGATGCGTAGTCTGTGTGTGTGTCTGTGTGTGTGTGTGTGAACGTGAGCACATAGTCAGCTTTTGTAGCATTTTCACAGGCAGCAGCTGATTACGATTAAAGAGCAGGACTGTTTTACAGCAGCGGGGCTATAAAACAATGGGTAAAGAGAGCTGAGCTTTTTCATTTACTTTTTCAGAATCAGATATTTGCAAGCACTGAATCATAATGGCACCACTAATAAAATTTATTTATCTGGCAGTAGCCTAATGCCACATTGAAAAATGTTGACAAAAAAAGTCAACCTCTACTTTGATTCAGTTTGGATAAGATGAACAAAATCACTGATGGGTCTTTTTGTGCTCATATTTCCAGAAAAGGATCTTTACTAAAGTCCAGGGTATCTTGGCAGACAAATGGGCATGGAATAGGATTGTTTTGTTTTTGTTTGTCTGGTAAATAATTTCTGTGTTTCTAACTGAAAGACCTGATGATCTTTTGTCAGTTTTCTAGCACTCAAACCTTAACGCACCATAAAACCGTGAGTTTCTTTTTTCTTTTTAAGAGGTCAGAGTTCTACAGGTTCCCAGGAGCTGTGCAGCAGGAATGGCCCAGAGCCTCATAGATCCTCCACCAGTGGTCATGAGATACCCTCCATCTACACATCTGGTATTTCCCACTACAGACACCTGGAGTGTTTACTAGTTCGACCTCATTGGATCAAAACGCAGCGACCTTCCTTCACCATCAAGTGTGCATGGCGGCAAGATGAACACGTGATAATAGGAAGTTGTCAATTCTTAAGCAAAAGTTTCTGAAAACCTAAACATTTTTTAGATAGGATTACTCTAAAGAGAAAGTGTGAAGCAGAACTGGATCGCTGCTAATTCCATTAAAAAACAACAAAAAAATCTGTTAATATGTGATCATGTCCTACATAAACTACTTGAAGTTCAGATTGTTCATCCTGACCAGATGGAAGATGTTGAAATGTACTTGCATCCAGAGAAAATATTTTGTTGGGAACATCTGAGTGGACTTTGAGCAGCTCTCATCCCACCCACAGACGCAGCGTTACGCCTCACAGGAGAACAGATTCTCATACGACGTGACAAACTCAGAGGCTTGTTTTAACGGATCCAAGGTTACGCAGATTAAATTTACAGCACATGCAAACTAACAAGAGAGCCAACTTGCCTGAGCTTGCTGTCTTTAACGCCTCTGCAGGAGCTCCTGAGTTCCAGTGATGTATAAGTGTGTGTGTGTGTGTGTGTGTGTGTGTGGGGGGCGTGTTTCCATATGCAAAAACCTTCAATCAGAGCCACGGCACTGAGAGTGACTGACGTGTTTAGACAGGAGGCAATCTAGGACAATTGACATGTTACATCTGATCCATGACTCTATTGTCAGCAGACAACCTCAGGCATGAAAAGAAAACAGACTCCATGTGTGCTGAAATAATAATGAGTTGTATTTTAAAGTACAGACTGACAATAGATCAATAAAACAGAAAATATGTGCAAAAGAGTAAAAGCAAAAAAAAAAAAAAAATCTTCAAAGTGAAAAACAGCTTTTCTTTTTGGATCAGTGAAGTGCACAAGAGACAGTAACATTCAGACGTTCACATACAGACGCACCAAGCTGCAGCTCGGCTCCGAGGAGCTCAGTGTGTCTGGAAAATACAGTAAAACATTTACACCTACAGATTGTCTCAGCGGCGTGGGCGTCACACCCGAGCATCGATTTGGAAATAACTTAGAGGAGCCTGTTAGGGCTTCCCCCGTCCTGGACGGGGAGCGCTGCCGTTTCAACCCCACTGCCCCCCCGCTCCGCCCTCCATCCTCACACACGATTCAAAGTGTATTCAGAGGTGAAAAACAGGATGTGAAATGGACTGGATATATTGTATCGCTCTTCCTGTGAGCTGCTGTCGCTAAATGAAGTTAAAATGCACACGGGTCAGGAAGCTAGGAACTACAAGTGCCGAGGAAGAATCAAAAATAGCTGAACTCAGCTCACCTTCCGACCTGAACATTTCAGCAGCACCCGGCGTCGTTTAGATAACGTCACGTTCAGCCTTTGTAATAGATAAACCCAAAACAGCGCCATAAGAGGCTAATCACGCTAGAACAAAGCAGCGCGCTTTGTTTCTTTGGGCTGTTACACTTTGTGTAACAGCGATCATGTCTCAGAATACTGTGTAGTGGAGTCTTTGTTCTTAAAAATAAAGCATCAAGATGTTCTCTGGCCGGTTTAGCCTGGTCGGATCCAACACAGACAAATAAAGCCACGTGTGAAACGTGCTCTTTGTGAACAAACAGACTATCTGATGGTTTTCTGTTTGAACAGCAGAGCTCAGTGCTAACTGGGGGCTTGTTTACATCTGTAAGAGGAAAGGAAAACCCTCTCATCCTGCATCCTTTTCTCATTTACTGGAGGTGTGAGAGACCAAGTTAGGAGTCACTTTAACAAATTCTTCCTTTAGGGCTGTAACCCTCACTCTTCCTGCATTCTGCCTGTGTTCACATGTAGCTATTAACATTTAAATCAGACAGAGTCCACATTGCTGCCGTTCGGCTGTGGTCAAAGTCTCGTCTTTGGGGAGCTCAGGGGAGCGTCGGCCCGTCGAGGTCGGCGTTGATGCCCAGCTCGGTGAGGAGCTTGTGGAGGTGTGCGATGGTGCTGGCCAGCTGCGTCTTTTCCTCCTCGAGAGCAGAAACCTGCTCCTTCAGCTGTCCCTCCGACTGCGCCAGGGCCTCCACCCGACTCTCCAGGTTGCAGACCCGCGCGTGGGACACCTGCGTTAAAACGGCATCAGAGAACAGTAGCCTGAATGATCAGCGCGCAGGAGAACTAACTCTCTAGCAGAGAGTTTGGACATTTCACATTAGGTCATGTTACGAAGCCAAACTTCACAGTTTTGTTGGGATTTTATATGACAGATTAGCAGGTGTGGAGGGAAGGATCGTCTCTGACAGACGCTCTCCTTACCCATCGTCATTTTAATGTATTACAATTAACAGACCTGACCAGCTTTGTGTAGACACACACATTTTCAACTTTACATGCAGAGTACAATTTGAGTGTAACAAATTCAGTCTACAGAAAGAAAATCAGAGCATCATCTCTGGACACCAAACTAAATGCATCACTGACGGCACGTTGAAAAGTTATGAAGGATTTGAAAAGAGCGCATTCCTCCTGCTGCTACTCATTCAGTTATTTATTATGGTGGGATTTTGTTGAGACCGTCTCTCAAAATGAAGGACAACTAGCTAAATCTAATGTGACCTCTGTCACTTCCTGGCCTGTCAGCTCAGATCACTGGTCTGCAACCTGTGATTCTTACAAAACCACATGATTAGGTGACTTCTGAAGGCAATTAGGTTTCATTTAGACATATCAGAGTGAAGAGGTCTGATTACACAGCTTTCAGTTATGGATCTTCACATGTTCTGTATGTCCACATACCTGCAGCTCCTCCAACAGGTCCAGGTTCTGCTGCCGGAGGCTCTGATTGGTCCTCTCCAGCTGTGCGGCTCTTTGCTGCTGGTTGAGGGTTGGCGGCGCGTCCAGCAGCTCATCCTGCAGCACGTGGTACTCAACCTCATAGGCCTGCAGCTGCTTGGACACATCCATCTCACAAACCTGATAAAACGAAAACCATGACATGAAAAAATACAGCTACAACAAAAACAATTTACCAAAGACTCAAACCTTCTAAAAACATTAGACTTGAACGTTTTACTAATAGCAGGCAATCGGGTTTCTAACTGACACCAGGTACATTTATTTATGCAAACTTTCTATGATATGCTACACTATGTGTTTTTATTTAACAGTAAAAATGGGTCAAATTGAAATATGGCATTGCTGGAGTGTTTTGGTGATTTTGGACAGCAAACACAAGGCATCACACTGAAATTAGGTCAACACTTCTTTCTGAAGAGAAAAGCAAACTATTATTGAGAGAAAGCTTTCAGGAGGGAGGCAGCCGTCATGTTGCTCACATATAATTAAAGACTTTACTCTTCATTATCCTCAGGATTTAGGAGCTGTTTGGATTATTAAAGCTGAGACGTAGATTTATTCCCGCTCTGCTTTGCTTTAGGGTTATGTATAAGACACAGTTTGAGTGAGAGGTGGGACACGAGCAGCTCTGGATAACTTTCCTCAGGATAACGCTTAAAACTTTGGTACTTTAGCACCAACATTACCATTTATACGAAGTCCAGGTATTTTATTCAACATTTGAAAAATATCTTTATTTTCTCTTTGTAAAATTTATGATCCGCATTCTACACTAACCTTTTGCACTGGTGTGTCTAATTATTTTTCATAAGACTTTTTAAATCACTGTCAAATGAAGGTAATATTGATCGTAAATGACTAATAATCTAATGAGAATAGTTTCTTATTTGGTGCAGAATTACATCAAGACACATTAAATAAAAGAACATATTAAGAGACGCTCATTTCCTACCTGCTTGAATGAGTTTAAATCTAGATCTGACAGAAGTACAAATAATCCCAAGTGCAACTTTATTCAGATTTTACTTTATTGCATTTTGTGTTTAATATGATTCATTCATTTTGTCTATTTAGCTATGAAAATATTTGATAGAAATAATCCTTCTCCAATGAACTCGTGGAACTTGGTTTTTTTTTTCGTTTCCAACAGATACAACTTCTCGCATCACAAAACGAACACAGCGCCGTTTATTTATTATGTAAATATTTATAAACCGAGTTTACATTCACTATTTCAAGTCTCGTTTGTAGGAACAGACACTTCCTGACCAAGGCGCGCAGGAGAAACGGATAATTACTGTGGCACAAACACTCTTTACAGTAAATGAAGTGCATTATATTTTTGGCTTTAGTGCATCTTGGCCAGCGAAACTGGCGACGCCGCTGGCTTTACGACACTTCCCCCTTTTCATTTCAGTGGCTTTGGCTCGGAGTGGATCATTTATGGCTCGTTATCTGAGACCGTTTCCGAACCATAACTTCACGTAACATAGGGGCGTTGGTAACTCCGAGTCAGAGTAATGGTAATGACTTTTTGGATGGTTCAGACCTCAACTTTTCTACCTTTTCTTTCCTCAAACACATAAAATCCAGTCTTACTTGGCTTTCGTAGCCTAATAGCCTAGCCTACTCACCGCTGACTGCGGGGTAAGGCGTAGTTACGTACGGTCTGGTCCATGGCCAATCAGAGAGGAGCTCCCGCCTTTCACTGTCTCTGATTGGTTTAGACTACAACATGCTCACAAAGTGTGTCTGTTTTCAAAGCGAATCTTCTATTACAAGAAACATTAACCCACCTTTTTTGGGAATGCTTGTTTAGCAAAACCTTTTGGTGTGATTTCAATGTTTTCTTTAGTCGGATATGTAATGTACTTATTCCTTTAAATGTTAAACATGGTTTATTTGGTATTTCCAATAATACTATGTCTGGGAAAGATATTATAAATGTTCTTATTTTTTTGGCCAAGTTACAAATATATGCCTGTAAATTTGCTAAAAACAAACCCAACCTCACTATTTTTAGATCTTATGTAAGATGTTTTTTAGAATCTTTAAAAAATATGCACCAACTCTAAAGCTATGAAATTTGTAAATTTGAGTGATGAATTTGATTTGTAATTTTTTTCTTTCTTTTCTGATGAAATTCATGGATTTGTTTCCCAAGCACATCTATATATTCAATTGTATATTGTTTGTTTGTAAATAAAGTATTAAAAAAATCTTCTATTACCCCCAGGGACTGGTAGCGCCATTGTGACATGATTTTTTTTTTTCCCAGGTGTAACATTTAGAAATCTGATCTGATCAAATTGATCTCACTCTAGAGCCCTGTAGAATGATCCGGTTATTACAACAGATCTGGGTCATTAAAATGTACCTCTAGTTTCACAGATCACAACAACGTTGACCAAACTCCCAAAGTAAAAGTTGCATACATCAAAATTCTTGTAGCTGGGCGCTTTTGTGCTGAAGTTGAAACTTGGTTACCTACAAACCTGGCAGCAATATGAAATGGAGAACCAACTCTAGAGGGAAATAACCAGTGAGCAACCAGTTTGTTACATCATGCAAATTTCAAAGGTAACCCTGAAGCTAAGTTAAGTTTGTAATACCCAACAGCTTTAAATTAAAGCATCAACTTTATTACGATGACTTTCAGCAGTAGCTCTTTATTATTAACATGGGAGACGTGAATATTGGTGGATTTTGAACATCAAAGTAAAACTTAAGAATAAACGCTTTTCATTGTGTGCTGCTTTAGTTTGCCATTTTCTAAATCACTCTTAAATCTTTACAATGTTATATTTCTAACTCCTTAATGCTGTTTCTTCTAAATTTAATTTTTTAAATTAAATTTATATGCAATTATAAAAAAGACAAACCTGAACAGAAACCAGACAAATTGTTAAACTTCTAGATTTGGACAAACTGGTTGCCACCCCTATTATTAAAGTGGTGAATTAAAAAAATACATTTTTCACAGGGTTCCCTAAATGTTTTTTATGAGTTTTATGAGGTCCCTTTCAGCCACATTTTTTTGCATTTTAATTACAAGACTTTACGATGAATTAATTATTAAAACCTTTTGGCGATGGATGGATATTGAAGGCAAATATTTACGTGTCCAATCTATCTTTTTCAATATCGACATTTCTAGACCATGTAGAGACCCATTTACTGCAGTTATGTAATTTTACACTGAAAACTACAAAACCTAAACTTTGCTTAGAGTTAATTTACTCAGAAGATAAAATAAAATTAAGAATAATTGTTTTAAACAAACTCACCAGTGTCATGTTTACTGTTCTTGAGCTCCTGCTGTTAATACTTTGTACAACGGGAAAGTATTTAGTCTCATCCTATAAAATTGCACAACATTGGAGCGAACAGAGAAAGGAATCCTTCCTCTAGGAATATTCTCTTTCCTCTAGGAATACTTTCTTTGGATCAGTTTTCTAAAGTCGCAAAATCTCTCTCTTCTCCCCTTTCTTCACTGTATCAGTAGGATCTAGGTCTGGGGACGGTGATGGCCACTGAGGGCTGATTATGTCTGGTGAAATATTTCTGTGTTTATTTGACCAATATTTCAGTGTAAGGCCCAGATTTTGCATAAAATGTCTAATGGTTGTTTCATGGAGGACTTGGTGACCCTGTGTCTGTGTTTCACCTCCATTAACGTGTTATTCACTGTGTTGTAGGATCCATACATTTTGGTGGCTTTTATTTTTATTTGGGGGATGATGGACAAAACAGTTGTGCAATCGAAGCCAAAACTGATTTAGCATTGTTCACAGATACAGCTAAAAAACATTAAAACATTATGAAAAATGTTTTGATATTTTGTGTCACTCATTCCAGAAAGTGAATCTTATTTATTCTATAGTTCCATCACACAGGGAGAGAAATATTCCACCCTTTATTTCTTGTAATTTTGATGATTACGGATTAGAGATGATGAGCACCCAAAATTCAGTTTCAGAAAATTAGAATATTGTGAAAAGTTAAACATTGGAACCTTATTGTGTCAAACCCTAATCTTCAGCTAATTGACTTAAAACACATAGAAAAGTTTCTTGAACCTCTAAATTTCACTTTGTGTCTTTGTAGTTGTATTTAAATCACTTGGTCCAACTGTGGTAGTTTCATACAGGTTATGTAAAAACATCTGAACTTGACAATCCGTTGCAGTCTCATCCCATGCAGTCCACCTCAACTGTGATTGTTTGTATCCAGTCACGGCAAACATTCAACATTTGTCCGCTGCAAATTTGTGTTCCGAGGTGTGATGAGTGGCTGCATTTCTGCAGGACTGTGTGGGCTACAACCTGTTCATGGACATGAACATGCAGACATTAACCTGCCCTGACTTGTTGCTTGTTTGATCTTCTCATGGGAGCTGTTGAAATTACTAAAGTAAAATGCTGTATTCTTCTGGACTAGTCTAGGCTACTAAGGTGTGTCCGTATCAGTTTTTATGGGAAGAATGAAAACAATGAGAAGTGAAAATGTAAACTTTTAAAGTTGAATTTAATTCAAGGATGAATAAGATGCAGTTGTCTTTTAAACTAAGCCAGGCTAGAGTGTCTTTATTCCCACCTGGTTGATGGTTTTCTCCATCTGCACCAGGCCGAGGTTGGGCAGTGTGGTCTTTATGAAGTCCACTATGGACTCCAGGCTGTCGTGCTGCAGGATCAGAGGCTTGTGGCTGCCCAGAAGGCTCAAGGCTACTTTGAAGATAACCTCTGAACCCTGAAGGAACAACATATCTGGTAAAGAGAGAAGAAAAAAAGCTGGTCAAATGTTGCTAAATTAGAGAGGAAAAAAAAAGATGTACAACACAAAAGAGATGGGGGGGAAAAAAAAAGCTCTGACGTGAAAACTTTTCAGGATGCATTTGAATAAATACAAATCATGACAGGTGGTGACAGTGAGGCTTACCGTATTTATGCGTGACTTAAAGGCTTGTTTTTAAAAACAGAATAATGATCTGACGTCAATAGAATAAATGCAAAAGCAAACATAAATATATGTTAGAGTGAATCTGCAGAGCTAAGCAAGGGTGTGCTTTTGTTTTTTTTGTCTTTCTTTGAATACATCAGGGTGTGGTTTTGGGTTAGGCAGGAGTGCATGAGATCATAGATGAGAATAAGGAATGGGAGTAGAGGTGTGGAGCCCAACATGCGATATCCAACACGTGATGCCCTCATTCACAAACACGCAGGAACACACACTGATCGTTCTGCTCAGATGAGCTCAAGGAGACAGCAAGTCTGGTTCAGTCGCAGAGCCCGATATAAGAAATTAGGCATGACAGCAATACTAAGGATGGAATGAAGGAGAGAAAAGATAAGGCTTGAAAAAGAGATAGAAGCTAAGTGGGTGTTAAAACATTTAAAGATAAAAAGACTAGGAGGAACAAAAGTCAAAAAGTGACTCTGAAAATCATCACTCTGTCACCTCTGTGACTCACTCTGAGGTTGAAATCTAAATAGAATCGATTCTTAAAGAGACAATTTCTGAAAATATACTCCAACACTTTAGTGTATTATTTCATCAAGCATTCTTAATATTTACTACCCATTTTCTGGGGGTGTAACAAGAGTCGTGCGTCAAGGTGACTCCTACTATCTGGGATGGACTTTGAGTACAGCTGCTGCTCCTCCACATCAAGAGGAGTCGGGTTAGGATGCCTGCAGGTGAGGCGTTCCGGACATTTCCTACCAGGAAGAGACCCAGAGGAAGACCTAGGACACGCTGAAGGGACAGTTATCTCGGAACGCTTTCGGATTCCTACATAGCAGCTGCCCAAGTGGCTGGGGACAGGAAGTCTGGGCCTCTCTGCTTAGGCTGCTGTAACCCGACCCGACCCGACCCCGGATATGTGGAAGGAAAAGGATGGATGGATCCAACAAGATCTTCTTGCAATATTAATCCCATAAATTAACAGTCAATGTAACATCAGTCTGGAAAAGAATTATCAAGTTCTTGTTAGGATGACACTATGTCCGCTGATGATGTAAGTTTAACTAAAAAAGTGACTGTCCAAGAGGCGGGTACAATCTGTTACCATCACAGAGACGGGACAAACAACCACACTGTGAGGTCAGACATTGCATGTTGGGCTCCGTACCTCTGCTTCAATCCCATCCATTCCACTCCTACATATTTATCATGATAGAAATGTATTTATTGTCATTACATTTGCACAAATTCCCCAAAACTGCTCATTTTAATATTTTCCCCATTAATGAGAGCATCAATAAATATGAATACATTTGAAAGTATGAGTAAATGAGCTGGTCACACCTAGAATAAATATAATCTTTTCTTTTATCTCTAGATAATCAAACAAAAAAAAGCTGATGGCTACATTTCCCAAAAATAAAATCACGTTTTTATGAACCCAGTGTGATCTGGATCATTACATCTCTTTATTTACACATTAGGCTCATCTCTGCCATCACAAACTCTTATTCTGACAGGTAACAGAGGACAGAAGTTAAACCTATAAGTTCTCTGTCCCCTGACATGGTTTCTACTCTTCAGTAAATGTGGTTATCTTAGTCACAGCAAGAGGATTACAAGCTGTTACAGTGCGGGCCGAGTCTCTAAGTGCATAAGCATGAAGGTCTCAGATCTTACCGAAGACACGAGCCACAAAGCCGAGGGGGAAGTGTGACGCGAACAGCGTGAGGAACCAGGGGGTGGCGTATAAGCTGGGGCCGATCTCCTGCTGCTCCAGGTGGCCGTGTAGATCCCTATGGTAGTCATGAAGCAGCCGAGACAGTTGGTACATCTGAATCTGATGGAGGAAAACCCACAGGCCCGCAACACGTCATACTTTTACCTTACATTTAATTAAAAGTGAATCAATTACAAGCCAAACATTGAGTTTTTAAACCTTCATCTAGCTCTAATGTTTAATATAAATTGCAGGAAGTAAAAAAAAATACTGTCTGGAATCTGTTTAATGAAATTATATAAAATCTTTCCACAGGTGTTTTGTTGTCTTATAATGCTGATAGTTTTGTAGTCTTACTTGACTGAGTAATCAATCTATTATCAGTTAATAAAGACATACAGTATCACATGACCAACGTAGAAACACTTTAAGTACTGAGAAACCAGTTTTATTAATAGATCTGGTGCTTTAATACAGGCAGGTTAATGAAGGTGTTTTTCAGTGCTACAGACGTCTTTGGAGACGTCACTTCACAAAAACAAAATCTTACAACACATATTTTATTAATACATGTGTGCAACTTGCCACCAGGGCGCAGTTCGTTTTCAGGCTTCAGTTTAATGTTCATCCCTCCTGGTTAACCTCATTCTTACGCCACTTTTATTCAAACTCTCTTGATTCCAACAAAGTAGGAGCAAGTTAATACAATAAAATCAGGTGATCTGAGCTGCATTTAACTCTGTCCCAGTGAAAATCAAATAAAATGCTAATCTAACAAACTGACCGGTGCAGTCAAAGCGTCATTAAACGCTCAAGGCCACGAAAAACCCAGCACACCAACAGCATACTTAAAAGCTTAGCTCTGGCCTTCACAGATGAGGAAATTAAAGTGTCAAAGAATCAATCCTAATAAATTTTTACCCAAGTCAACCATCATAAATCATAGTTATGTTTTTTACTATGTTAAAGAAGAAAAACAAACAAAGAGGAACGCACAAAGCGACTTTAGAAAGGGAAACAATCTGCATTTTACCTGCAGGATAATCATATCAGGCCTGTACTGCTTACGAAGCCCAATATCAAACATCAGAAATTTGAGCAGGTTGAATGCGTCCTCCTCCCCCATGTGCAAAAGCAGAACTCCGGCAATGAAGGACAGGCCCTGACAGTAGCCCACCTACAGCAACAAGATAAATGGCAAGTAAGAGTTTTTATGCCTCTAAGAAAAATGAAACCTGACATTCACTTTTATTCCACTGAGGAACATGAAAAAAAAACTTACCTCGGGGTCAAGCAGTGAGTAAGCTTTCAGTATGTTGAACAGGGAGAGCTGCCCTGCTCCCAGCTGCGCTTGGAAGTATGGGTGAGTGGGAAAAGTGCGACCTGGAGGAGAACAAAACATTACCATCTTATTTATCCATGAAGAACCATTAAGAATGCCCTATGTAGTGCTAAAATGAATCTCAAAATATTAATAAGAGTGGATGGATTACAAAGATTTTAAAAAACTACCACTTTGAAACCACCAACCTTTTCTTTAAAATTGTTATTAAAAAAGGACACCAGAGAAAGTTCTGGAGAGACTAGAACTGTTTCCTGCTATATTGACTGCAGAGAAGTGCAGAGCGATTACTCTGCCTGTCGCTGAGCACTGAAGGCCAGCAGACTGAAATGATTAAACCGATCATTTGTGAAGAACTGATTATTGAAATAATCAACTAATTTAAGAATTGATGAATCATTAACTAAATTATACAGACTCAAACAAAGGCATATTCAAAAAGTTAATCAAACCAAAACGGTTT
>CAEGAF010188169.1:0-41664 GCA_903067075.1 Micropoecilia bifurca | reverse complement strand
TATATGTACCTGAACTTTGACTTAATTACATTAAAAATTCTGACAAAATGAATTACCTTTTTCCAAATTTTCCGACTGGAACCTTTGCATTCACACGCTTCCAGGGGGTCCACATATCTGATACACAAGCAATGGAAGACAGAGCCTCTTCTCTCTGCCCACCTGGGCTTAGTCTCTGTTTCAAAAAACGATCTGATTGGACGCTGGGAAAGACTTGTGTTGTGTTAAAGTTGTGTAACGTTATCTGAAGAGCACCAGGGTGGGAGACTCATTTTCATCCATCCAAAAGCCCAACTTTGGATAATGACCTGTCATTATTAAAATCATTTTACATGGTAAATCTACAGTAATGTTCTGCATTGTAATTCAGAGTAGTTTTCTAAAATATTTCCAACTCAGTGCAACCAAGAGTTGCTTCACAGCATAGATTTATTTCAACAGCTCAAACACTGTTCTCAACACGTCCCTTTCAACAATGTCAGAATCTATATTTTGAGCAGTCAAAGATATTCAAACCTTGAAAATGAGATGAAAGAGTGAATAAAAATATTAAATATTAAATAAAAAAGTGTTGCTCACTATGTTCTCTTTTTTTAAGAAAATGTTTCCTTCGCATCTTAGATTTCATATATTAGAACAAGACTTAAAGAAGATATGTATTTTTTTAACATGTTTAAAGTTTGCCTTCTGTGGGTGGTTTGACTTTTTTTAAAAAATAAAATTCAGATTGTCTTTCACAATTCAATAAGTACAAAGAGGACATTAGATTTGTGGAATTAAAAAAATGATAGAAATAACAACAGATGCACAAATGATACCCTTGATATGTACAAGTCGCCAAAAACAGTTTGGAAAATTAGAGCTTCACCACAATCAGATATTAAACCTAATCAGGCCCTGATTGCTTTTCTCAGTCTGTTGGTCAACTTCAGTCAGTCTGACTTCGAATCACATCCTCTTTTCTTTGGCACTTTTCTTTGTTTGTGTGTAAGAGTTTCATAGATATGAAAACAGCAAAACCTTTTATGCAGCAAAACTAAAGACACCGATAGCCACATTGTAAAAGAATAAGAAAAAAATACTAAAAACCCTTCCACCTATTGTAGGTCTGTCACTTTTCATTCTGACATTCCATTAGCGACTTGTTTTGTTTGCACTTGTTTTACTTTAGTGGGTCATTTTTGTTGTGTTGATAGCAGACGCTGCGTCAGTGCAGACACTTCAGCTGACAGGAAGCAAAGCCCACAGGACTGTAGACGCGTATCTACAAGACCAAAAAAAAAAATCTGAAATCAAGTACGACACTCGACTAGCTTCATATCCGGCTTGTGCTCGACAGCCTGTAAACCTCTAAGTGCCGTCTTGTATTCATTAGCGGGGCCATTCCGCAGTCTCGGGCTGGCAGCCGGACCGGACTGCCGGATGGCGAGTGACAGGTTGGTGACAAAGCCTTCATCACTGTCGCCGGGCGCGGAGACCCCCAGTCCCAGTCGGCCCGGCGAGCGCCTGCGCGGCCCGGATCTGTCCCGGCCGTCTCGCCGCTCCTCAGCTGTGACTGGGTAGCGCAATCCGGAGCCAGACATGATAAATATTCCACCTGCTGAGAGGCCGTTTCCCTCCCCTGATCCACTGCAGAATGAGCCATGAAAAGAGCAGCCTGTCTGCTGTCTGTCTCCGTACATGTGTGTTTTCCTCAGAGCCTTGTCACTCCGTCTCTGTCTTTGGGTTTGTCAGTACGTCTCTGCTGTCTGCTCTTGTGGGCTCTGTCTGTCCTCCCTTCATCCTCTGTATGTTTTTCTGTCGGCCTCCATGTCTGTCTGTTTCTGTTTGTTTTTTAAAGGAAAAAATAAAGAAAGAAATCAGCCTGCCCTGCTGCTACCCCACCAACCTTATCACAGTCTGGTTGAATGTCTGCCACTGCAGACACAGCCTCCTCTCGCTGAAATGTTTTATCCTTAATTACTCTGGTACATCATTGTGCCTCATCATGTTGGGGACAAATGCATATTAATCCAACCCACATACATAACTGCCTCTTTGACCTCTAAGGTCTCTCTTATTTGAAAGCTCTTCATGCTGCTGGTTGAGATATTTATTCTTAATTAACTGATTAAAACGAAATATCACGCTCACTAAGTGTTTGTGAATGCATCCAGTCCGATCATGCATCCGTCTGATGATCGGGCCGCAAGGGCCGGTTATATCTGCTGACCACGTCCGATGCTACCACTGCCTCTGCTTCAATTGTGGTGTAGGTTTAAAATCAGTTCATGTTGCAGTGATGTGACCACTAGATGGCGCAGTCATTGCTTCAGCTGCTGCTGTGCTGAGTTAAGGTTCCTGTATACTCAGGTGTACAGTATGTACTCTGAGTCGTGGGGACTCTGTGTCCTCTCTCTGTGAAAGGTTGGGATTGGCTACATTTCTCGTGACAAATCTCTTAATTTCCCACAATTCTAATGGACACTAGCAAGTTTGATTAGCTAGCTGGGTGCCTTGCCCCGTTTCTCCACCAGGGTAACCTCTGCACACCAGAGCGGGACAGAGAGCGTCAGTCCTGCTGCACATCCTCGATGCTGGGTTGACTGACTCCGTGTCACACGCAAAACCATTCGATGGGAATACCGCTCACCGCCGATCAATGTACTGTGCAACACGGAGTTCGCAAACACGGTCATAAAAATGGGTCTTTGCACATTCATATCCAGCGGACGTCCGATTTGAGTACATGTGGATCTCCACTGAGGGAAGTTCGCCCGGGTATATTGGGCCCTAAATGCAGATCGGAAATATGAGATTTCTGCTGAGAATTATTAACCATTTAGCCATTTTTAAAATGTGGTTTAGCATCAGAAGCAGAGCCAGGAGCTGAGAAAGAAATTCTCATGTCTTTAGACAAGGATCCTGTGATGAACGACGTCGCAGAGATCAGTCCACTTTTCATGTTTTAGTGTTTCTCTAAAGCTACTCTCATGCAAAGGGAAAAAGAAAACAGTATATTTTTTCTTTTCACAGTTGTGCAGAAAACAGAGCAATATATGTATATTTTTATTTCTGAATCATAAGGATCAGATATTTCAATGCTCACTCTAGGTTTATTCAGTCAAATTATTCCCTCCAGACTCATCTAACGCTGTGAAGTGACATGGTGTTACTGTAAAGGTTTAAAATGGAGATCTACTGGTGCTGCATGTACATTTAAACATTTAAAGCTGTAAATCAACAGTTTGGGCAGTTCAAGGAGCGATTGAAGTAATTGCTTCCTTTCCTTCAAAGCATTATTATTATTATTATTATTATTATTATTATTATTATTATTATTATTATTATTATTATTCCTCAACTGTTTTCAAAGCTAGAAAAGGGAAGATGTGCCAACAACTCTTCAACTTCAAGCTGGTGTCAATATTTGGTGATTCCTCCAGAATCCAAATTAAGTTTAAAAGAAATATATATATTTTCACGGTGTGTCGCAGCAGCTCTTGTGACCAGAGCTATTCTGTGGACGGACAGACTCATCGTGTCGACCTGACCCTCTGCACCCCCCCATTCCCCTCCCCCATCTTTCTCACTTTCCTCCCTCTCCTCTGGGGGCCACAGGCTGGCAGAAGCTACTCCGGTCAGCTGGATGAGTCCAATTAAAGGATCTCATTTAGGGCTATTTGAGAGGGGGCTCAGGTGCACTTCAAGGGTTGTAAATCATTAGTATCCCACTTTCACAGTTAGCGGCGTCATCAAGTCGCTCATTTCTAGGGCCTCTCATTGGGTCCGTTTGTTCTGCTTCCTTTGTATTTCGTTCAGAAATAGGCCATTTCCATGCCTCTAGATGAGTCGGGGCAGAGAGCGCCGCTTAGCCAGCTCAGTGTGGTCCAGTGTGCTCATGTATATTATCCATCATCCTCTCTTTACTTTTAATTCAACGCCGTGTATCTTTAAGGGGGCCTGACCTGAATAAGTTGTTTGTATTTGGGCTTAAAGGTCAGTCTGTTTTGATTAAGGATGCACTGAAGGGCTGTGATCAGAGTTGGACGTGTCGTTTGAGGCTTCAGCGGTCAGCCAGGGAGCCGTTGACCAAGGCTGATATGGTTAACCAAAAGTAATGAAATAACAAAAAATGAAATGGAGAAAACATTTCTGTCAACTGAAATGGTGATTAATGGGTAAAAACAACTAACTGGAACTCTACAATGCTTTTTTTAGAGACTTAATATCCTTTGTTTTTGTGATTATGAATCTATGAGCCTTTCTAACTGATGTGAAATTTCTGTAAGCAAGCAATTTACATCAGCTGTCAGCAAATTATTGTACTCTATACGGACACCTGCTTTATGCTGCAGAATGGCAACAGAAAACTTGGGCGAAAACACCAGAGTGAGTTGGTTGTTCAGCAATAACTGCATACATTTGTCTGAACGTGGAATCTTCTGTTGAGTATTCATTACCCAAACCATGTATACAAAATCCTAAAACAGGATGGGTCATAGGTTTCCATACATAGGAGAATGTAAAATGTATATTTTTATATTTCAGATGCCCAAGAATCTGAAATATTCAGATTATTGGGCAAAGAATTGAAAATATACTGATGGATGGATCAGGAATCAGTCACATGGTTGCACAAAACTTTAACAGAAAACATGGAACGAGCCTCACACATGACACCGTGGAAATGTTGCAGATCAATAACGAAGAGTCACAAAAATAAAAACAGTTGTCCTATATAAAATGTTTATTTTTTTTATCTATGGAACCTTATGGCCCACCCTGTACAATACTATAACACTTTTGAATTCCAAAGTACCAAAGTTTGAAAAACTTAAACTACTACTATAATTAATAAAAACTCAATTAAAACTATATGTTCAACTGAAAATAACTAATAAAAGCTACCAAATGCTCTAAAAACCAACTAAAACTAATTAAATTAGACAAACAAAAAGTTGCAATGACATAAAGCTAAACTACACTAAAGAACTCAAACCTATTGCAACCTGGGTCGTCAACAGCACATCTGTTTGCTGCAAGATGTAGAAAAACCTACGACAATCTAAGCATGATTGCTCCCAGTCTATCAGCGCTTCAAAATCAATACTGTAATGGAAACAAAAGAGCGTCAGGTGGCCACCTGAGAAACGCATGAAAATAATAAATAATAATAAAATACTCTGCGAGTTCCTTTTTGCGTTTATTTACAGCTTGGCAGTTCGCCTCACTGCCTTCCAGCTCACACATACGAACCTGCGTCGAAATTCTCTGTGTTCTGTACATCAACCGTACGGCGCCGGAGCCGTATGAATAATTTACTTGCATTTGTGTTGATGCGCATGTAAATAAGAGTCCCAAGGATCCCGATGTGTCCACTGTGTGATCACAGGAGACGTGAGTTGATCTGAAGGGAAGACAATTATAGCAGAGGAGCTGAGGTGTTGGGTTCAGCTAACGAGGGCAGCGCTGCCAGCTATGCAGATTCTGCACATCTCTGCCCCTCCTCCTCCTCCACTGGAGTGAAACTACCTACCGTCAAGATGACTGCGGAGCCCTTAAGGCTAACTGACAGTCCATTACCGACAGACGCTTACCTCGTCTTCCTGAAGACTCCAGACGTTATGTACTCAGTAAAATGTCACCAAAGGTGACTATGAGGCTACTGTAGTGAGAAAATGACTTCATCTTTGCATCTGGAGTGTTTCATTGATGGGTTTGTGTTTAGCAGGCACAAGAGGAGACAAAACACAATACTGGGTTTACAAGAACAAAAAGAGACTAAAGAGTCCTCCTCCTTTCTGTTTCACTGAGCCCGTAATCTGTGCACATTAGTCTAGTCCAGTTTTGACCAATCGTAAAGGACAATGTCCATCGGTGGGATACAGCAACCCTTAGTGTGTTCACATCTTGACTGATAAGATCCCCTTGGCACCACTGATGTGAATAATCCCATCACTTGTGTACTTGTCTAGGAAGTAGGATGTCTGAAAATCCTACTCTGGAGTAAAGGCTGACATTTTTGGGGGGGGAATGTGGGGGGAACCTTATTGTTAATCACGTGACTGTGATGGTTCAGGACAAAAAGGTCATGAGAGCAGGAAACACAATTGTGAAAAAGAGACAAAATTGTGACGATGATAAATGAAACATAAGACGGCCACTTATTTTAGTAAGCCTACTCTTGAAGGAAAGTCAAAAGAACTACATGGCCCAGAAGCCCTCAGTGATTCCAGTGTTTTGTGTCCTTTAATCAAAACAAAAAACTTTCACTAAAACCCTAAATGAGATTGGGAAGGGGGCAGATAGGCCACTCCCATCATTTTCTACTCTGGAGTTGGTAAGTCGGGTTCATACTGACTGGTTGCACCATCTTTCACTGTAACCACACGTCTACATTGTTGATGCATTGAGCAAGATCGTCCAACATCGTCCATCCAGAAGTCAAACTCCAGGCGAGAGACAACTCAGGTTTTGCTTCAAGCTCTTTTCCGTCTTTAGGTCTTTCAAGTCTTTCAAAGACTTGAAAGACCGTTTAGCCTGAATCCTTCAACGGACGCAACCCCTGGATACAATACAAATGCATTTCAGACTTTAATTGCAATTCATTTGGGAATTCATTTTTCATTTTCCCTCAACTTAACAATTACTTTTGTGTCGATCTAACAAGTAAATAACTCTGTAAAACGTCAGTGGTTGTGACACGAGAAAAATGTGAAAAAGATGAAGAGACAAAGTTTTTCACACCCCTGAAGCTCCTGCTGTTCCCACTGTCTTTATTTCTCTTTGAATAAATAGGTAATGAAAAGGGAAAATGCTCAGAATGCAAACTGGTAACTTTATCACCTAACAGAAGCCGCCTCACAGCTCAGGTACCTGGAAACCCATTTTGTGATTACCTTTGTAATAGTTCTCACTTTAATGTTCCTTTACAATAAAAGCTTTATTCATTCCTTGTAATAAAAGTGCAGTAGAGTCGCCATGACTAATGCGACCAGAGGCTGAACTCTTCCTCACTCTAATCTCTTCAACTAGCACAGATAGACCGAAAAACCCAATAATCAGATTATCATCCCCACGGCTGCTTTTATATTACATGGAAACTTGAAGTGGATATTCTGTTTTTGTTCCTGTTACCACATAACAATAATAAATGGACTTCAGTGTATTTTAGGTGAAACACTAAAACGTCTTCCCATGTTTTCAAATCTAACAATTAGTCCAATAACAGAGATTTTACGTTTTTTTTTTTAATTTGGATTTTTTTATATATACATGTATAATTTTTCTTTACCTTCACAGCTGTGTTACTTTTCCTTCTTTCTATGTTTATTTTTCAACGTACATTCTATGATTATATCAAGGTATTTACAACTAGTTAAGGGTGGGGCCAAATATTAAGCAGTGACTCCGCCCATATTTGACTGCATCTACATTTTGCTCTTTTTCAAATTTTGTTTTCTCAAATCCAAATGTTATCAAACCCCTGGCAGATTTGGATCCATTTTCATTTGACTAAGAAATTTGGCTTTGAGAGAGGTAGCTCAGAAAAAGATAAACCAATGTAAAAAGAGTTCCAGATTTCATCAAAGAGAAATAATTTATTTCTGCATTTACATTTTATTTAAAAATGGCATATCTAATATTATTTAAACCCTTCTCAACAATCAATTAAAAACTCTTTACAGTCATTTAAGCAAGTAAAAAACACTAAAATGTTTATATTTCTTCATGTTGATGAAAAAGAAATATTTTAAGCCTAAATCTCCCATGGAGTCATAATAATATTGAGGTTTAACTATATGTATTCATAGCTTCCATTGGCTCACATGGTCAATAGTGTCATCATTTCCTTTAGATAATATTTTAAACTCTTCCAGTTTTTATTTAAATATTATAAAACATTTTTTCTCTTCTTTGACCTCTCCACTTTGAAATAATAATTGGTACTTTAGTGCACAAATGAAAAGCCAGCCATCTCAATTAATGTCAGAAAGTTCAGTTTGCTTTAATTTTCCCTCCATACCTAATACTACAATAGAAATTATAATGTAAGGTTACCTTGGACAATATATGTACATTTTCTGCTATGGTGACTTTCTGTCTTGAGAAGTGAACCTCCAAACTACAAACCAATGATTTATTTCCAGGATTTCTCTGTGTTCACCTTCCTATGTAAGCTAACCAGCTTCTCTGTTCTACTGAAGTGTTAGCATGATGGTGCTAATACTGGGTTTGACGGTGGACATTGTGTTACTGGGGTTCAAGCTTTCCACCGCAAATATTGCTTAGTAATTAGTGGTGTGTGTGTGTGTGTGTGTGTGTGTGTGTGTGTGTGTGTGTTGAGGTGAACATTTGGGGTCAAGTCACTTCCTCTAAACTATTTTAAAATAATGCAGCCTATTTTGGATCATAATGGCACTTCGAAAAGAGCTTGGGCAATTAACACAGTAAAAAAATACAATAAAATAATAAAATACATGAGTGATTCAATGTTTCTTTTAATCTCACACCAGCACTCTGACGTACTGGAGGGGGATTAAAGATCCGCAAGCCTTTTTTAAACTCTCCGATTACATTTTCAAGGGCAAAAAAAAAATCACACTATTAGAAATGACTCAGGGAAATGCCTTGTTCTCCTGCTTACCAGGCAGTGGTGCAACAAGCAAAAAAAAAAAAAAATCTGAATATTTCAGAACCGTAGGGCGCGACATGTATAACGTTGGGTCATGAAAACAGTTTATCGACAGAAACACCCGGCTGATCACACGCCTTCCCTCGCTGCTGGTTGGAATTGTGCTTTTCTTTTTCTTTAATCTCTTCCTGAGATCCCGCAGCGAGAAGCCGCCGGTATGTAAAGTGCGACCGCCGAGATGGAACCCAACCGCTACGCCATCCGTCTAGTGTCCGGCCGCCACTTTATCTGCTCATCCATCCTTTCCATCCATCCATTTTTCTCTCTGTCACTTCCTCTGATCTGCTACCCAATCACAATCAGGCGGTGCTTAAAGCCGAGGCAGAGTCTTTTATCTCAATCAGACTCTCTCCTCTCCTCTATCACCAACCATCTCTGGACCCCGCTGTGTGTTTTCAGCCCCGCTGCTAATGCCACCAGCGGCTGACCCTCTCGCTCAGACCCCTCCGGTTGGTCAGGCCTTTGCTTTCAAACTGCTGTACTTCTGATGAGGTGATAAGTTTGCGTTTGGTAAAACAACGTGCCGTTTCCTGATTAGCCGAGCTGGACGACATCTGTCACCCGGCCGTATTCTCAGAAACTCCCTGGGGGAAAATCACTTCGTGGTTTGAAAGCATTTCCTGAAGAGAGAGGGTCTTACTCTCACTTCTTCATGGTTTGTAGCGAAAAGCTTTGATGGGTTTTGAGTTTAGACACTCTGACTAACTCCAGTGTCGCAGAACAGAGTTTGTGAATACGTACGTTATGGTTTGGAAAGGAATTAATGGATTTGTGTTTAGCCCCTTTTTACTCTGGTACCACAAAAAGAAACCCAATGCAAACCATGTACTTCATATCAAATTCATTTCATCTCTTTGTGAAGGCCTCAGATATTTGCTAGGCTACAATCACACAGGTCGATTCCAATTTTTTGCCAAAATATGATTTTTAAAATTTTCTACTGAATGATGATTTTTAAAATTTTCTACTGAATGATGCGACCACAATCAGACTTGTGCGGGATGGTTTCTGACCCCACTGTGCAGAAGAACATTCACATCACACAACAGCGCTTTGCTCCCAAAAGTACCGTCTTTGGGTCAATTTTAAAGTTTATTTGGCGATGGGAGCCGACAGCAATCTCACAAAATCGCAACAAGACAAAGGAAGCTAATGGAAATTAAAAGCACATCGGAGTAAAGCATTGGCTGAAACTTCTGTAGAGAGTCTGTTAGTCAGAGCTCAGAGTGGTGGGATTGTGAATGTGATGTGATTCAATGACACAGATTTCTTTCATTAGTTTCAAATTATGCCTTTCTGCCGTCGTTTACGTCCAGATATACAGCGACTGGTGCAGAATTATGACGCATGTCTTGCATTAATCACGTAAAAGTTGCACTAAATGACATGACCGTTCAGACGCTTTGAAGACAATCGAGCATGTATACAATTTAGTTCCACATTTGGAATTGACATTTTCAATAAAAAGCTTCCATAAAACTGACAACGGCGCACGCAAGTTACGTTTGTCATTGTTGATCTTTCTTTACCTGTGTTTCCATTGACCATATCATTTCGCAATTTGACTTTTCGAAAATAAATGTGCTTAATGAAAACACGGCATTTAAAAAAATTGATTAAAAAACATTTTTTGCTGCTAGCATGAAGTGTTTTTTTTTCCAGCCATATTGAAATTGAGCTATTTTGCAAAACTGCGATGGAAACAATTTCTCGCATCACACAAGTCATGTGATCGACAACCAGATGTCGCCAGTGGCACAAACCACAAAGAGGAAAACAGGAAGCAGTTGGGTCGACAGTGATGTAACATGATTTTTAATGACGTATCATGTGAACATACTTATTTGTGTGTGATTTTAATCACATTTCCTGTTTAATGTAAACACCGCAATCGCGAAATTGTGTTTTTTCGCCATTAGCTGAATATTGACAGAGTTAGTAATGGAAAGGTCTTCAGAGCCATAGATCATGTTTTAGGTTCTCTTTATGCCTTCCAGATGAGCCAACGGTGCTAATTCAGTTTATGATGTAATGGAAACGCCACAATTGCAAAATATTGCCAGAATATTCAAGTTTTACTCACATCTGTAATGGAAACGCAGCTTGTTAATGTCAACATTTAAACATCACAGGGACGTCGAAGCGTTAACCTTTAGACTTAATACCTTACAACCCAATTATAATCTAGATGTCTAAGGACAGTTGCGACGTTGTTGAGACATATTCTTAACCCAAAGCTGCACCGTTGGCAGAGTATCACTCTAGTCTATATGTCAGCGTCTTATTGTACAGTATGTAAGTGACTGGATGTGCGTGTCGGTGTGTAAGCCAAGGCTGTGGGAGAGCAACAGGGACACCGTACCTCAGAGACTTCCAGGGAGATAATTGGGACCTTTTCCCAGGTGATTACCATTCAGACGGAGTTAGGATCAAAGCCGGGCGCCCTGGCAGCCGGGTGGAGAGGCCATAGCTGCCGTCAGTAATCTCTTCAGATAAAAACGCTGCAGGCGCTCCGGCCGTCCCGTTCCTTACTGACCGCTCTACGCTGTCACCACAGGCAGGCCCTCACTTACAGTCGCTGATTTGACAAGATTTCAAAGATTGGACAAGGATTGCATGATACGAGACCAGATTTCTGCTGGAATCAATTTATTTGCCAACTAAAGAAAATGCACCAGAGCATTTTTTTTATTAAAGGACTGCGGGGACGGAGAGTTTTCGAAAACAGATGAAAGGAGAGGGAAAACAATGAGATGTTGCACACAAAAAAATAATCTACTGATAGAAATCTAAATGTTAATGCAGCCGTAAGATATTGAAGTTGAATATTATGCAACTTGATTAGCATTTAAAACAAAGCAGGTTAAACATGTCAAATTGTGGTGCAGACAGTGTGATGCTCTGATGCTGCTTTAGGATCTAAACTTCAGTTGATGAAGCCATGAATTCTGGTTTCCACCAGAAAATGATGAATTAAAGCAATTTAGCAAAAAGGGACAATTTTCCAACCTTTTCATATAAAAGACCTGATGCCTCAAAACGCACAAAGATGGATACAGCCAGTCTTAAAATGAATAGGGACATTAGTTTTTATATAATACCAGGTTGGTTTTGAAATAATGCATGATAAATGCATTATGCTTACTCATTCATATTCAATAAATTAGAATATGCTTTCTGATGAGGCTCATTTGTCTGATTAAAAGTACCTATTGAAATCATCTTTAAGCTGGTGTTATTAAGCATATTTTCATTAAATCCACATTTTTGAAGTATCATTTTTTTATTATTGGTCTGATGTAACGTTTTAATTTTAAATGTCATGTGTTCATTAACTGCAAGAGGAAAGTCATCATAATTAGGAGAAATAAAGGCAGCCGCTCTGTGTGTAAATAATCTATATGATGTGTTTCACAGAAATAAAGTTTCTGAAATAAATTGACTTTTCAACAATATTGTAAATGACTTAATTTGTATTTAGGTTATGACTGAATTTATTTATTTTTTTTAATACAAGTGAGATAAAAAAAAAAGGCAACAGTAGCAAATCTGCAGTAAATACTTGACTTGAATTTGCTTCAGTAGTTTATAAAGTGAGCCCATTTCACAGCTAGCTGCTACTGTTAGCCACACACAAACAGACATGAATAAGTTGACGTCCAGATTATGATTTCTAGAAAATTCTCTGATGCTCCGTTTCAATCTCAGCTTGTCCAAACGGGCCGAAACCAGCGTGTGAAACATGTTCACCAGACAGCATCAATAATAATTTTGTAGTCGTAACTCATCAGCTTGTTTTTTCTTCTTGTGGAGAATCCTCAGTCGGAGTCGGCGTGCTGTGGATGATTTATGCATCTGCGACGGCCAACACCACTTTTCGACGCTTCAGTCTATTGGTGCTATGAAAACAAATAGGGTGGGTGGCACCGAAAGCCTTGAGAAACTTATTTATATGGTCACCCCAGCATAGTGTTTAGTGCTAGGGAATCTGTGCGCAGCAGTAAAATAAAGACTGCAGGGAAACGACTCTCTGTTGTACAAATACACCAGGCTGTAGGCATTAGCAAAATGAAGATCAGGCTAAAAACATGAATGAAACTAAGAAGCTCTACCAGAGCCAAGCTAGCATAATTAATAGAAACTGAAATAAGTGGATACTAATTTTTAAGGGTGTTTTCCCTCCTGATAGCCCAGTAGAGTTGATTTGATTAAAGGAGCAGAATTTTAACATCTGTTACATCTTCAGCTGCTGCGGTTCACATCAGATTTATTTGCACTGCATCAAATAAACCAAGCTAGTTGAAAAATCTGTTCCCCTCCTCACCTGTGGGGGCGCTGGACCAACAACCACCACAAGTGCAAAAGTTGATTTTAAAAAAAGGCAACGGTAACAAATCTGCAGTTAAATATAAATAGGTTACTTGAATTTGCTGCAGTTGAGTTTATAAAGTGAGAACATTTTGCAGTCAGATGCTCAAGCTAGCTGCTACTGTTAGCCACACACAAATAGGAGTGTGACTAACACACCTATTAGAAATTTAGTCATTGGTAGCAAACAGCGCTGCTATAACATCAGTAATCCAGTCTAAACATGATAACATGCATTTGGTTTATACTGTAATTGTGTCTTTTTAACTTTAACTGTAACTAAACTGCTGAGGCCACAGCAGAAGGTTGTTGCCTCAGTCGTCTTTTCTTTCACCTGAGTTTGAACTCCTGTTGTAGAATCGGTGTTAAGTGGATTCCCATTACATCAGAGGCTAATCCAGAGAAGTGCAGTCTTTGCACAATTTATTTTTGCATGTTGGAGTCTTTGCTAGGAGAGCCTTTGCTCCAGTAAAGGAGATGTAGGATTATCGGTGGACTACTTTTAGATGTTTTGTGATTGACACATGGAGTTTTGGAGGGGTTTTGCAAAAATATACATCAATCTGTAGGTCAACTGGTCTTGCTACACTTTCGTTTGATGAGTGTGTGTGTGTGTGTGTGTGTGTGTGTGTGTGTGTGTGTGTGTGTGTGTGTGTGTGTGTGTGTGTGTGTGTGTGTGCCCACATAGAGTTGTCCTTTGATAAACTGGCGACTGGTCAGAATTTACATCGCCTTTCGCCCAATGACCACTGGAGATAGGCACCAGCAATGATGCACTGATATCAGCCTGATATCTCTGTGGAGAACTAACTTTCTGCTGGTCTGCCTTTTGATTTTCTTTTCCCATAATGCTTTACCTTTTACGTTCTGGTTTAACTATTGATTTTTTATTAATTTTTTTTTTACATTCTTTTCTGTCAAAAAATATTTCTTTAAAATCGAAAAGATTGCCAGTTTTACCGCTTCAGAAAAACTTCATCAATAAAATTGACACTTAAAAGATAAAATTTCAATCAGTTTTACTTTCTTGAGAAAGCAAAAAACAATTTGTCACAGTCCGGAATGACAACATAAATGCATAGAAATATCACGTTCAGTGCTGCCATCTTCCATTATGGCATTGATTAACGGGTGTAATACTCTTCCCAGCTGTAGGAATTAAGGGGGACGCACACGGTAATGACAAAGAATTTTATATTTTAGTGAACATCACATCACAATCTGTCCTCCGGAAGCTACAGATGGAAGAAACAACCAAACACAATGCAGTAGAGAGATTTAGTCCCTTCTCGTCTTACTGAAATGAAAACTTTCCTCTTTTTTAACCAGCTGGATTCGCAACAGATAAACAGCAACATATTGACATCTAACGGCCACCAGAACATTTGCGCTCTTTGAGTGTTTTTCCATTCTTTTAATACTCCACCAGCGCCTCAGGTCACGTGTGAAAGCAAACAGCACTTTGAATGTAAATATATGTGGACCTTATCTCAAGGTTCGCATCGTCGATGGAGGCCTGGCTCAGCAAGAAAATCAGGCGGCAACATTCACGGCCTTAACTGAAACTATAACCCCCTTGTGAGAAACAAACCCGGGGGAAGCAACACGGACTTGACCTGGCCTTCCGTTAATGCCGTTTTCACATCCTTCAGCTCGTATAAATCCTTGCATCTCTGCAGCTCTGCATACTGAGCAACTCGCCGCATCCCAGAGGACCGGCCCGCTTCCCGACGGCGCAGACCGGCCACGAGAACCGCTCGTCTCCGACTACGTGCACCTATCTGTGAAACGGAGATAATGGTCAGCTTCTGAAATGTGGTCAAGTGGCCTTGATGCAACAAAAATTTCCACACACTTAATGTGAGAACAAGCAACCTTGAAAAGATTCTGCCAGTGGGCTGAGAGGCTCCCAGTCACTGTCACAGTTCAAAAGAACATAAAACAGTAAGGAAACTTATTTTCACCAATGTGTCAGTGGATGTTTTCAAGCCAAGAGAGAGAAAAAAAAATCAACCTGCCACATGGACAATACAACACAAAAGGGGAGTTCTGGAAAATTACATATTTCCTTTGCCTTTCTGTCTCATTTTGTAATGTTGCACTAGCTTCTCACTTCAGTGTGTTTTATTGGGATTATATGTGAAAACCAGTGGCAGGTGCACTTCCGCTAATCCGCAAATGTGCTAATAACAGAGCTAATTTTTTGCTTAGTGCTTTTGCTAATTACTAAAATGTTTCACGGCTAAATTCCAAAGCGCAAATTTACTCTCCCGTTTTGTAAACTTTAGCTTGAATAAAGCTCAGAACTTGTGTTCAAGTGTTGGTTATTGAATTCTTCAAATAACTTCTATTTATACTTTTATTGTGAAGATCATTTGCACAGCAGTTCCATTTCCTCCTCTTACTTTCAGGCTTTCAATCTGCAACAATGTTATTTCAAACAAAAAGAACAGGAATAAAATATAACACAGACAGTAGATAACTTAATAGAAACATACTATATGCACACTAAAGAATATCTAGCTTATGTCAAAATTAAAACAGTTTAGCGGGATTGTAATTTTTCAAGGGCAGATATAAAAGTTGAATGAAAGTTAGCTCTTTAGCATTAGCTTCTGCTAAATTCTGTGTTGGTTTAGCTACTTAGCATTAGCTTCTGCTAATTACTGTATCTGTGTAGCTCTTCTGGATTAGCTTCCTCTACACACCATGTTGGTGTAGTGCGTACTACACAAACTGGTACTACACAAACTGATGTTAATTATTAGTACTTTCAGGTTAGCACAACTAAGTTTTTAACTAGCAGCACTCACAACTTGAGAGAAAGTATGAATAGTTTTCAAAATCCGCTGCGTTTTGTAACCAATCAGGGTTGGAGATAACATGGTGGAGAAACTTCCAACAGGGTTAGGTAACAAAAACAATAGCTTTGAGCTTCTAAAGGAGCACACAACTCTAAAGCTACCAAGACACGCCATCAACCTAAACAAACCAACCAGCCAATCACAGCTGTAATCAAAGAAGCAGTCAAGAGGCTAATGTCAGCTCCACTGAAGGATCTGTGTGATCCAGAGCCCAGGTGGGAGAATCTTCTGACAATCTGTGGCGAACTGCCAACATGTTTACCGCAGCCCTACTTGTTGATACAGCAAACATGTGGATGAAGGTGTTCTGCACTTTTTAGCATAGATGTAAAACACTGTGAAGGAAAACTGAGACTGCATATGACTGAACATTCTGTTCTCGCAGTAAAATATGGTGGTGGCAGCATCATGCTGTGGGAAAACATTAGTTTTGATAAACCAATGTTCAGTTGTAATTTACTTGGAAGCTAATGTTCAAAGATGCTCTCCACTCAGACTGGAGTGTTGCCTTCATCCTTTCATGCAATGTTTGAGAAATCCAAGAATCTCCCATGGCAACCATTCAGCTGGTCAAACGTTTCTTCAGACTAGCCAGCAGCAATTAGCAAACATCTGGTGAAATGGTAGAACTGCTGAGCTCATTATAGGAGCTACTTCTCAGTGAAAGTCTGGTAGAAGTGTTGTTAAAGGGTTAATAGAGGAGCCATGTTGTGACAACTTCCTGAAGGCGGAGTTACAGAAATAGCAAGACTGTCTTAAAGAGACAGAGGCCTAATTTCAAAACGTTAAATCACAAATTGATATTTGATCTATGTATAAGATTTTTATAACGACTGAAGGCAACATACTAATTAGATAATGTGTCTGGAAAATAAATAATACCACCTTTAAGAATGTTATTTCCTTGTAACAGTAATAGCCATGTAACAATTAATAATAATAAATAAATAAAGTAACTGAGTGAATAAATAAGCAGATGCATGGTCAAATGGGCTGATGAAAGCACGAGAGAGTGCTAGTGGAGTTAGAGAGCGGACGGCTGAAAGACTGGTTGAGGACCCTAATGAGCGTTTCCTGTCTTCACGTTCCACCCAGCAGCCAGGCCAGGGTGTGGAGCCTTCGGGCTCCAGCCCAGCTGAAGTGAATATAAAGTCGGATCCTCAGTCAATAAATCACCGGCCGTGACTGATGTGCTTGAACGTTGAACCTAAGTGTTTGAAAACGCAGCACATTCTCAGCAGAGTCACACTCAGGCTGTTCTGTCAGCACAGATGGACCCGATGACAGGGAGAAGACAGGTTGAACACTTTGCTCACTAGAGCACAGATTTTCAGAAAAGAAAGAAGAAAGAATGAAATCTCAGTTTCTTACTATGACATTTTTCCTCTGCATCACACACTACCTTTATTTCCACAATTCAGATGTTGGGAATTTTTTTTTTCCGTCTCATGAGATTAGAGTTGTTTGAATATATGGTACAGGGATCAGCACTAGGACACACACACTGTAGAAAAACCCTTTGTGAAAAGATTTGTTTATTTCCTCAGATGTTTTATGAGTTAAATTTTAACAAAAGTGTAGCGATGTATTTCAGAGTTCAAAAGTTCAAGCACCATCTCCAGAGTCTCAGAATTTCTTCTTTTCACAGTTTCCGTTTGCAAAGCCGGTCCAAAGCTTGAAGCAGAAATACTCTGCAAAATTCCACCAGTCCATTACACAAAGTTGACTTGACCTAATTGGCTAAAGATTTTTCAGACGTACTGTAAAATATTAAATGCCCTCAGTGGGAACTCCACGCTTTTTACAGCAGGCCATTTCTCTGCTCTCTTGCTTTTCTACACACATGCGGTCACTGTGCAGTTAAAAAATAAAAATAAAAGTTGCTCTTTTTATGGACTTACTCTGTTTTTACTCACATCTTTAAGATTACTCTAAAGAGCCATCAAGCGTTCGCACAAACTGACAGCAGTGGCATTTCTAGACCAAATTTACGTGGTACATGGGGCACAGAACAAAAGAATAAAACAACACAAAAACAAGTAGGACAATATTTCATCAGTTAATATATTAACAGAAACCACTTGCGGCTCCAGAGGTTCAGGTTTCAGACCCCTGATCTAACAGATAAAAATTGTGATCCTTCCTGAATACGGATTAAGCTAAAAGTGAAGCACCTTAACTTTTAATTCATTGTTAAAGTAAAACTGTGACGGTAAGAAATGGAATTAATTCAAGGGACCAAATAATTATGGCTTCTATGCCAGCGCATATCATCATAAGAATTTGATTATCATTTCTTCACAATACATTGGAAGAAATTTGCCGCGCCAGTCGGTATTTCTTTAAGAATTCCGACTGGAATCTTTATTATTCATATGTTTCTGGTACGCCCATAAATCTGACGCACAAATGGCATCTGCTAACTGAGATGACAAAACTGAATCTGTTGGCCCACAAGGGATTCATTTTTTACTTAAAAAAACAAACTATCTGATGGATAAGAATATTGTTCTTATTCAACTTGTGCTAAAAGCAGTTAGCCTTCTTTGTGGAAAAGTTGTTTTTTCAAAAAAATTTCATGAATGATCAGGAGTTCCTGAAGCACTCCAAAGCTAAATAGGTAGAATAACACTTTTCCGCATTGTGATGGTTTACGAACCTAAATAGCATATTAAAAGTAAGAAGTATCTGTTGAGCTCATTTGTCTTGAAATTGAAAATGTTTTTATATCGTTGAAATATAGTTTCTGATTAAAATTCGATTGAGGTTAACGATGGATAACTGAGATTAATTTTTAGTCAAGTTCCACAACTAATTTATTCAACAAGACTGCTTCCAACAACAACAGATGCATCTTGCCGCTCCGATGAAAAGGTTTTCATCAAATTTAAGAAAGGCCTTTTGGTCCTTGTAATCAACATTGGTTTTGACCTTGGAGTTGTCTCATGGACATAGATAACGGCTTGTTAGTGTATGAATGCGTGTGTTGGCGATTGTTCCCACAGAGTCAAGTGCTTTTACTTATGGCCAGAAATGCTAAACACATTTCTACAACACTGTATCTGTCGAGTGTATAAATAAGGGGAATATGTCTAGTTTATTTGGCATTAAACTGACAACACGCTGCCGGCATAAAGCTTGATTCTGGCAGGTTGTTGTTCGTGGGCATTGATCTAAAGCACATATAGAATCTGGCATCATGTGATTTGTGTTGTACATTGCGCCTCCTGTCTCATCATCCGGCTAACACAGTTACAGAGACAATCTGTCTGTGGAATATATGGGGCTCATTTAATCTTTGATGTTGCAAATGTCCAGATGGTTTGAATGTGTGTGTGCTGGGTATCAATTCCCCTCGCTAGCTCTGCACAGTGTTTCAAAGAAATACAAATGAACGATACCTTCCTGCTCTGTGATTTGCATGTGGATAGCTGAGAGGTGGGGAAATGACAGTGTGCTGGCGTGAAAAGGAGACACAGAGGCAAAACAAGAGGTTGGAGTCAAAGCTGCAAATTTGTCTTTTGGTGAAATTTTTTGTAAATATTTTATTCGGTGAGCACAGAATAAACCCCGACAACCACAGCTAAATGTGACATTTATTGGCAATGACTGCATTAGGGTTAAGAGGCTAAGCTAAGCATGCTAGTTAAAGTGTCTTTTGCTGTAATAGCCAAAGACTTCATTTTGTAACTTTGTTTATTTTTGTGTATGACTGCTGTATACCTCTTGTATATTTAGATATGTCTTTAACAAGTTTCTTACAAGCTAGAAGGCTAGCCAATGTGTCTTTAGCATTAGCTCTGGTTTTTAACTGCTCTATCGCAGTTCATATATTTGACAGGATTTGAATGTTAATTTAAAAGTCTAAGCAAGTCAACGTGTCTTTAGAATTAACAGTTCATAAAGTTTACTTTGTTTCAGTATTAATTTAATAGGCTAAGCTGGCTTTCGTAGTAGAAAGCATGCTAATCAGCAATGTGTCTTTAGCTTTAGCTCTGGTTTTTAACTGCTTTATAACAGTTCATATATTTGACAGGGTTTGAATGTTAATTTAAAAGGCTAAGCTTAGTCAATGTGTCTTTAGAATTAACAGTTCATAAAGTTTACTTTGTTTCAGTATTAATTTAATAGGCTAAGCTGGCTTTCGTAGTAGAAAGCATGCTAATCAGCGATGTGTCTTTAGCATTAGCTCTGGTTTTTACTGCCTTGTCACAGTTAATCCATTTTACTAGGTTTGAATATTTATTCATAGTTTTTCCACAAGCACACAGGAATTTTTGAGAATAATGTCCTATTCCCTCAGAAATGGCTTTCATTAGTCTGGCTTTTCTGTCTGGCTTACTTGCACATACCTTTGGCCACAAACAGGAAGTTAAAAACCAAAGCTATTGCTAACTCAGATTTTGTGAATAAAGTGATTAAGTCATCTGATCTCTCACAAGTTGCTTAGAAGACATTTAACCTCAGTGTATGTGAACCTATTAAAAACGTATCTAACAAATATCTTGATTAATATTCTGAAATTTACTAAACAGAAAAAATGTTGGTGATGCATGTGACGTAAAAATACAAATAGTTTTGTTTGATTTTATAGCAGACATTGACAAAAAAAGTTATTGTGCTTTTGCACAGAGTTGGTGAATATCTGGTTTTACTGTGTTTGCTTTGTGGATGTCAAGTTACGTTTATTTGAGCAGCACATTCAAAGTACGTTTACACCATAAAACATAATAAAGTATCTAATTATGAAACGATAACAAACAACACATTGTCAAAAGTCATCAAAATCATCAAGCAAATATGCATCAAAGAGCTTTATCAATGTTACCGTTCTTATGAATCAAAGGCAAACAGGAGAGATTTTAGCTTCGATTTAAAGAAAGTCAGTGTTTCGGTTGTTTTACAGTTTTCTGGAAGTTTATTCCATATTAGTGGAATGTGAAAACTGAGTACTGGTTCTGGTTCTGCGTATTCTTGTGCACATATTTATGCAAGTACATTTAAAAATCAAGTCAAAGAATAAGAGCATTTCAGAACCGTCGGTTACACGAATCTGAAATGCTACTTATTAAACTGAATGAGATAATATGATTATCCATCACATAAAAATGCGACAGCCCGTCGGTGTGAGCTTAGGAAACGGCGGCGTACACATAAACGGCGCCGGCAGTCGGTGGCACCCGAGGCATCAGAGCACACGGCTGTGTGCGGAAACCAAGTGACTTGCCCTAGAAGAAAGTTGAAAAACTGCATGACTAACCCACCTCAGAGAGAAAACGAGCATAATTTGCTTATGTAAATGCTGAATGTTTTTCCCCTTGTTTACAAGACGCTGCTCTATCTAATAACCCTCATAAAAAAATAAAAATAAAAAAACGAGTAAATGCATAGAAAAACAACCAGATCCGCGAAGCTGGTCCTGTCCTGCAGGATCCTCCATCACAGCCACTCTTGCTTGTTGATGCTTACGATGATGCATACCCTGTGGGTATTTCTTATTCCTCATCATTACACTTGCCTTTAGCTATCATTTAATATGAGAGATTACGCCGTTTAAGCCGTTAGTGGAAATCTGTCCTTATGAGATGGAGATTTCAACTTTTTCCACCATGTAGCTGAAGACAGCTTGCAGTCGTAGAACTCGCTCTAATTGACATGAGTAAGTCGATGCTGTGTGCACAGGCACTTATTATCCGTCTCTGGGATATTACACACACACACACACACACACACACACACACACACACACACACACACACACACACACACACACACACACACACACTGTGTGCAACGCATTTTAATGGCCAGAACACGAACGTGCTGGAAGATAAATAGAGTTGCATTTCATAAGCAAGCGAGAGAGCAGAGATTGTCCCTGGAGAACACTTTCTGTTTGAACAAGGGGCATTTAAACGGTGAAAAAAAATGGAAAGACAAGCACCGATTTAATTTGTCTTCCTACAAAACACAGATCTATTAGATGGCTTCAAAGACAAGATTTGGCCAGTCGCTCTCGTATGATCACACAAGCTGAGGATGAAGCAATCAAACGTCACAGGAGAAATGTTCGTCCGCCGACATCTGTGGCTATGCTAACTAGCATGAGCGTTCAAGACAAAAACAGAAAATCTTAGAGTATTTTTAGTTTAGCGTCTAGTGCAAATATGTTAGCACACTTGAACTGACTTGTAAGTAGCTTTTCAGCAAGATATAGAACTAGTTTTAAGATGGCAGTAGGACCACAAAGACATTTTTTTTCACAGATTATTTTTTAATAAAAGTTACATACTGAAGTTTTAAACTGACCTAAGTTCAGGACTATCTCCCTGTCCCGCTTTAATGAAGACGTGTTATTCATTAAAATGGGACTACAAGATTCAACTACAAGATTCAAGTTTACCAAATTTCTCAAAGCTTGTGAAAGAAAAAAAGTTTGCTACTTTTAGAATAACTATCACTCTTTTGATCAATATTGCTCTTTATCTCATCTTATATCTCTATCTGTCTGCGCCTTTCAACCTTTATCAACGCTTTCTTTCTTTATCTCTCTCTCTATCATGCATGTATTTCGTTAGCAAGTTTGGTCTTATGCGCACGTGACTCACTGTTTGTATGAAGTATATGTTAGAAGAATAGTTCACAACTATTATCTCATTTATTTAGAAAAGCTAATCATCAATTACATTAACTGTGAACACAAACAAGTACTACATGCAGTGACCTTTTCTAGATGTTGGTCATATTGTGAAAAGTCTCACATACTTTATGTAGGGCAACATATCTTCTTGTAATAGTCTGACTGCGTGCAATTTAAAAAAAAACATACATAATTAGAGTAGTTAGATGATAATTGAAAGTGCCAGTATAATGTTTACCAGCCTCATAGTATCATTTTATATCACGGTCAAGTACAGTAACTGTTACGTTCCATTGTTAAAAAAAAATAATGTATTTGTCAAACAACTTCAAAAACAAGAAGCGTACTGCAGTGCAGGGCGTTCTGGGTAAATACTATTAAAACAGATGCACGTCTTGCAGTAGAATGGAAAATGCTTAAAATAAATTTGACTTTCTAATTTAACACCTTGAAATTGGGCCTTTGTCTCTTTAAGAACTCCTGCTCTTTCTGAAACTCCGGCTACAGGAAGTCGTCATGACATCATTCCTCTATTAACCCTTCAACAACGTTTTACACCAGCGTTTCACTGAGACGTAGTTTGTATAATGAGCTCCGTTGATTTGCAGATCCACCAGGTGTTTGCTAATTGCTGCTGGCTAGTCTGAAGGAGATGAATGGGGCAGCACTGCTGTGTAACAACAGTCAACCCTGGGTGGACCTAGCATTTTAAACAGGTGAATGGTTGCCATGGAGATTAAAGGATTTCTCAAACATGCTTGAAATAATCAAAGCAACACTCCAGATATGTTTTTAATGAGGGAACAACGTTATAACATGATTTAAAGCTCAAAACAGACGATTTGTACATGACACTGCCTCTCTAACATGTTCCACCCGTCAGTTTCATGACCTGACATGCCTTTGCAAATACTCATGCTCTATGGACATCCAGAACACATGGTGCTGTCCACAGGCGTTTCATTTCCCTGAGTAACGTATTAGATCCTCTTCTCACCTCAGACCTGCCGTGTGTGTCACTGTCATCGACAGGGCCACTTCACTGCATGATGAGTGGAAATCCTGCATCAGTGCTGACTCCTCTCACTGGAGCTGCTGGCACAGTGTGTCACTCTTCGTCATGTTCCTCAGGAACCCAGCTCACCACATCTCCTAGCCACTATAAGCCTGACCTCCCTGTGTTGGAGCCGGGAGCCAGGAGAGTTTCCCAGAGAGGTTGAGAATGGCGACCCTACATCACCCTGTCCCGTTCTTTTGAACATCTGGAATGAAAATGTACAATAATCCTGTGGGTCATCAGTCTGCTTAAAAGGGGCAGTATTATATAAAATAAATTTTCTTTAGCTTCACGTCAGATTAAAAATGTTATTCCCTCAACAAAACATATCTGGAGTGTTGTCTTGATTCTTTAATACATGTTTGACAAAACCTTTAATCTCCACGGGAACCAGTCAGCTGTACAAAACGCCCGGGTGGACCAAGCTCCGCCTTCGAGGCACAGCTCCTCCTCAGAGCTACTGAGCTCCCGCCTCACAGAGCAGGACCTAATGTCATGACTCCTCCACTCAGCTCCTTCAGACTAGCCAGTAGTAGTTAGCAAACAGCTGGTGGATACTGCAAATTATATGATATTGTAGATCTTAAGCATCTTAACAGGGTTTCCATCTCCAGCTCTGTTTGTGTAAACCACCTTAAATCAGTCTGACGCAGGGCAATCAATCATAAACGTACAGCTGGAGTACCCAGAGAGAACCCACTCATGCACAGGGAGAACATGCAAACTACATGCAGAACAACTTCGGGCCGGGAACTGAACCCAGAACCTTCTTGCTGCAAGGCAACAGTGCTATCAACTATGGAACTGTGCAGCCCACCTTATCTAGTAAAGTAAAATGAAAAAGAATACACTTTTCGTCTTTTGGGATCTTTTCCTCCCTCTGCATGAATGTAACAATAAAAGGGTGACTTTTTTAATCTCTCATGGGAGATAAGGAATTTTTTGTGTTATCTGTACATGGGGAAAAAATTGAAATGTGCCACATCAAGTTAGCATTAAGTCACTTCTAAGCAAATTGCCTGGACCAGCTGCGGTTGATCAATTGGTATAATAATCAACAACTTATCAATAAAATATATTCCACTGCTATTTCAAAGAATGTTTTAGTGACCATGTAAAGATGATCAACTCTGAATTCTGTTTTTAATCACCAGAATCGGCAGGAATCCAGTTTTATGACACTAAATGATTAGAAGTTTCTTTTTGTTTAAAGAAAGATGTTTATGAGTTTTTCCAGGATTAGTATTTACACAATAACTGCCTCTGTGATTACAGTTGTTCACCTGCTCTCACCACATGCTACCTTTTGCTCGAGGGATGTGATGACACTCCATGCCTCATTAGCTATTTAGCACAGTTGTTGGTGTTAAAGTCTGCTTTCATCAAAACAAACACCCAAGAAGGTAGTTTGAGCTGATTTTTTTTGTGTATGCTTTTGGAAAAATATCCACATAGCCGGATATTTAGCAGATTTAGCAAGCAGTACATTTTGTGAACTAACAGCCACAAATGTCCATGAATTTATTGATATTATGTATCTTAAAATGAATTATTTTGTTTCGGAAGCGAAATATTTGAAACCTTTTTCACAAAAATCTAAAAAGTAAGGTTTACAGTAGGGCTGGCCGATACAGACTTCAAATTTTATTACAATATTTTGTGGTACTATTCCAATAAAGATGAAAATTGCTGATAATACTATTTCTTCAGGTAACTTTTTGACTAAGAGATGAGTATTTCCCAACTAACACAAATACTGCTCTTGAAAAACAATCCCATGTCTCGTCCACTTCTTCAGGACACTATGGTCACATTTTACCATAATTGTATTTTCAAATTTATAGTTTTTTATTGATACTCTCATTAATCAAACAGTGGAGAAAATAGAAACACGTCCCAACAATACAGATAGTGTTTGGGGGATTTTAAACATTAATTGTAATTTATCATGACGACGGTACATCAAAATTCTTGTGAAAAACATTGATCGCGATAAACGGTACGGTAAACGACATAATACGATAAACGTGCACCTTACAGTTAATCAGACTCATATACTTCAAAGCAAAATCCAGTTTTTGTGAGTCTGTGGCATGAAGTCTTATCAAAGTTACTGAATTTAATGATTAGTGTGAAAAAAGAAAAGTTATTGCCTTTGAAAGTGCAACAACTTTATAAGGCACTATTGCTAAATGGAAATGTCCAGGGTTTGAAACTAAATATCCCATATATACAAGACAATTAGATGTTACTTATTTTACTCTTATTGCAGTCATTTTATTTAATAACAGTACAAGTCCTTTAAATTAGAATGGTATTAAAAAGTTCATTTCTGCTACTCCATGACCAAGAAAAACATGTTATATAAATTAATTAGACAAATACTAATGTTTTAACAGTTTTATTTCTCTTAACCATCATGAGGTTATTCCATCAGTTATTGAATAAGCAACATCTGAAATCAGAATATTTCATCAAACCTGTTTTTTTTGGGGGGGGGGGGGTTACGAAGAAATGTGATTTCACTGAAAAGTATGCTTAATATCTGCTTAAAGGTTGTTATTTTCAAAAGGTACTTTTTATCTGACACAACAGACGCATCAGGACGGATTTATTAATTCTGCAATTTACAAAACACTCAGGCTGTTGCCACTAGAAACAAACCGAGTCGTCCTCTTTCTGGGTTGCTTCCCGTTTCGCCTCGTGAGCCAAAGCAGAACTGACAGGTGATGAAATTGTTCATTCCATGACAGCGTTGCGTCAGGCTGGGGATTAATCTGTCAGTCAGCTCAACTCGCATTTCCTTTATCTTAAATATTTGAAATAAACTGCAGGATTATGACCAAACCCAGGGGTTAAAGTCAGGATCTTTGTCATCGGCACGGCGAGCCACAAAGACAAAATTATTTCTCCGTCCTGAAGCCAACGTCTGAAAGAGAAACTATTTAAAGAAGATTGGAGGGCAGAAATATGATTGATATCATGTGACAGTAGGAGCTGATTTGAGCCGACAACCCTCTGCTCTGTAAGCGACGGCAGCTGATGGCATTAAAGCTGCTCTCTAGGTGCCCTAATCTGCACCGGTGTGAAAAATAAGAGTGGTGGAGACGGAGGAATAATAAGAAAAGTTAATTAATACTCATGAGTCTTTTTCCACTGAAAGGACAGTGATTGAAATGCTGCAGTATGAAATTATAATGCAGTCAAGAATAATTTGCATTTGGTGATATTTGATTTTTCGCAGATGAATAATGTTAATGACGTGAGTCGATCAAACTGGCCTGGCTTATGAACCATAATGTGATTTCAGTTTTCATGGCATTCGGATGAAATTGTAAAAATAATTTGAGGCTTGAAGTTGGAAAGTTTGTAGAAGTGATCGAAAATTTTGAACATGGCAGGACTTGAATGTTTTATCTGCTATCGGACTGTTTCCTGACCTGCCAGGTAAGCTGGTGCATTGAAAAGTACTAGTTAAATGAATCTGTATGTATGGATGCCTCTTGTTTGGGTGAAAACCTCATCTTACACTGAGATCGATGAGGTGCAGTTCACAGTTTGTCATGACATTTTACTGTGCTGACACTGCTTTTTTTGTCTTTAATTTCTTTCTTTTTTGATCGCTTTTTTGAGGCTCAACTGAGCATCAGGAAATGAGATAATGATCTGTTAGCCCTGTTTGCTTTAACCAAACTCCAGTCCATTAGCCTTGAAAGCCTGGTTCGTTTGGGGAGGCACATAGTCCAGTAGACCTTGGAAAAAACCTGTTCACCTCCGCACCTGAGGGGGCGCTGCACCAAGAACCACTGACTGAAACAACACAAAAACCTCTGAAGACTGAGCACAACTCTCCTCGTCAAGAAATGTGGAAAAATAATAGAGTTGTGTCAGATTTTAGTGGTTGTAGGATTTAGTTTTTGTCTTTAGCAAGAGACGAGTCAGTTCTCCTGCTAATGCTAGACTAGCACATTTATTCTGGTTGTATTTACCCAGAATCCTCTGCAGTGTAGTTTGCTATCTGTTTTTGGAGTTATGTTTTGAAATACGCAGCATTTTTATCACCACTGAAGGTAACTGTTTGCTTGTTTGTGCTATAAATGGCTCTGTGTGCCTGTAAAACACATAATAGTGCCTCTAAGTTAAGTTTTACTCTCAGTTTCACTTAAAGGCACTGGGGTCAAGCTGGGTCAAGCATCTGTTCATCTGTGCATCTCCTCACTCACACGGGTTTGATTTTGCTTCTGTTTATTATCGCTGCAGGCAGATTTAAAATATATATTTTAAAGTGCCATCGGGATAACCTAAAACTATATTTTGTACTTTATTGCCACTGTGAAGGAAAATGGAACATTGTTCTCCAGATAATTGTACAAATTTACAAACAAGGAAAGCAGTTGGTTATGAATACATTATTATGACCCAGGTTTCCCAACAATGGATAATGTGTGTGTTCCTGTAAAATAGGTGGAGGGAGAATCAGAGAACCAATCAAAAAGTAAAAAAAAGAGAAAAAAAACATGCCAGTGGATGTACAAATTAAAAGGCATATAAAAATCCCAGCCACATGATTAAATCATGAATGGATTTGACATTTCTTCTTGCATATTTCATGTCGTCTGCTGCCTGTGCCTTCTGCTATTAAGATATTAGATCATTTTTAGTTCTAATCTTTACTATTTTAAAATAATTTCCCACCATATGAGGTTAAAATATTTAGCCCTGCAGGGAGTGATGGTTTAAATGTTAAATCTGTGTTTCTGTCTTTAAAATGTTACATTATGCTGAAGTTAAATGGCAATTTCCAACAAGCCTCTTAAAACATTTTATATGATTGGTGGATATGAACATGACGACCCTGAACGCCAATCACAGACAGCTGGCAAAGAAAATTTTAAATCAATTATTTTTTTTACATTTTTGTAGAGCAGATCTAAAATATTCAAACTGAAATGCAGTGTGGGAAGCTGGATTACTTCTATATGATGCTGCTTGACATTCTATTGGCCAATCCAGAAGCGCCATTGATTTTCCTTGTCACTGGTTGACTGTACACCCAAGAGTGGAGACAAGGATCACTCTGACTGTTAGCTTCTGTGCTAACAAAGTTTCAGCACTGCATGTTGATACATATCATGTTATGTTTTGTTTTTGAACGATTAAAACAGCCAGTTCTAAGAGTTTTTAGAGATGGTTTGAAGTATTCACAGATTTCACGTATTTGTAGGTGTTTGTGATCCATAAACCCTGAGAATATCAAGAATCCACTGCTTTTAATTTTGGGGGTTTTCTTCAGTGCCTTATCTTTGGCATATTTTAGTGGTGAAATGCATTCCACAAACAGCCTGTCTTCCTATGACTTACGGTATTATTATTGGGGATTGGATTAGTGAGTTTTATCTAAAGGTGATTGATCTTATTGATTGACCACGATTCATTGATAAGCAGCCATTTTCTTTAAAACCTGAGTTATAATGCTGATAGAAGCACGTTGTATTTTTGTCAGCTGTGTTATGTACTGACTGAATAAATGGATAATAGTGGTTTTCTCACATTATATTTATAAAATATAAGAAGACATTAACCTATTGGAAAAATTGGAAACGAATTGGAAAATCAGAAAATGTGTGAAACACTAACTCTCCCATTAGGTTTATATGGAGAAGCTCAAACTTTATTGCATTTGTAGAAAACTGATCATTTTTGGTTAAAAAGTTGACACCGTTAAACAATAGTGCTCGGCAGGTGAAACCTGAGCTTGTTGAGGGTTTATATTTCAAAGCAGATCTACATGAAGTGCATTTTGCATCCCACATCTGATTACATTTAGCCCATTTCTCTTTCCCGTTCTGGCATGGCTCCGCCAGCTTTTTTTCTTTATCAACTGGTTCCGCTCAAGGAGGCACCGGCTGCTGGATGGTGGCCCAACTACAACAGTGAAAGAAGGTCTGAGTGGACGTCATGGTGATTGATTGGAACCAATTTTAATCATTTATTTAAGTCATTTATTTAAAATGAATCATAAGTCAGTTGTGAGAATTAACACAAACATGACTGGTGAATCAGTAAAAGCGTAGTTCTCCCCATTTTAGCAACCATCATCTATCCATTATAATAAATAATAATATAACATTAGTCACAGCAATCTTATCTATTTTTTATTTTTATAATAACTGTACTGTTCCACAGCAGGACAATAAGTGAGCTTTAAACATCGATTTTTCAAGACCTTGTACTGGATTAATGGTGCTATTAGTTTTGATCAAGTTCCCATCAGCCGCTTGCAGACATATTACGGTCATTTTGTAGAGCAAGTAAAAGTGAATGAAATCATCTTTGATTTACACTTAGCCATTAGTTAGCATCTGAGGCCCGTGATGAGAAATGGTGAGACGAACCTGGGGAGCTGCAGCGGTTCGGCCAAGAACAGTCGAGTTTAAAGAAAACTTATAGCATGAAATTGATTCTGGCCGATAAAATTAACCTGATTCATAACAATGTGTTCTCCATCATATTCTGCAGGCGGCTGGCATAATCTATATCCAATTAGCAGTGAAGCAGAAGAACGTGTGGTCCTTGAGGCCTCTTATTACCTCATTGACCCGTGTCTTTACATGCTAAATCCCGTGGATATGTACGAGGAAGCATTGATTACATTTCGTCTTCCCATCTAATCCCGCCGAGTACATGAGCACCTTAATGTTTAAATCAAAATCGATACATAACTTAATCATTCAAACTCGTCTCTAATTTGTTTGTCACAATCGATTGCCTTCAGCCGGGCGCGCCGTCTGGCCCTGCTCCCCTTCAATTAAGACGCTTGATGTGAGCAGACTAAAGCTGCCACAGAGGACAACGGTGGTGGTTGTAGTAGTGGAGGAGGATTTTTATGGCTGCCCCTGCTGACAATATGATCTATCAAATGTTATGACCTTGGGGATATTAAGTACTAACTAATATGGAAAGCATTCTGCAGTGGAAACGAGGCGACAGGAGTCGTTTCTCACTCCACGTGTCCTGGAGAGTATAATTGGCTGTTATAACCTCGGCCCTTTTCACAGGTGCATTTATGTCATGGGGATAGTTAGAACATCGTCCCAAATGAAATGGAGACGATACTGTAAATTCTTCCACGTGGCACATGCCGTCCTCGGTCCATCGCCACAGAGCGTCCAGGTGAAATGGCTCAGCAGCAAAACATAAGCTGGGTGTGGATGCACTAATCATAACTTGGTGGCAGATTGTCCATGTACAATATGAAACAATTCCTTTTTAGGAAATTGTTCCCTAAAAAGAAAACAATTTTATCATGAAAAACATATTATGTAATAAGCGTTTCATATCACTTTATTGATAATTATTATTATTTGTTTTAAATATCTGAAATACAGCCAAATTCATAATATGAATTTTATCCAGTTTTAACTCCATGCTGTTTTTTTCTTTTAGTAATTTATGAGGCACTGAGGTGAAACTTGAAACTGCTGCTGCTCACATTACTCAACAGATTGTTGCTAGGTAACCAAAAATAGGTGAGGTTAGTTTGTTGCTTAGACCATAAAGTCTTTCCTCTGCCTTCATCCCCCAGAATGCTGTGCAGTTCTGGATCAGGGTTCAGTGAAATTATTGAAAATTCTTTCATCTATTGATACTGATTAATAGATGACAGTATATGTAACGACATATATTCCAATATATGTTGCTACTGATTTATTGTCCAGTCCAGAAGTGTTTCTTGTCTTCCTGCACTGAGTGATCAATAATTATGTTTTACATACTTTGTTGTTATACATTTTTAACATGTTTAACGATTTACCACAATTAATCCATTTTTTACTTTTTAATTTACAGAAAGCATCTGGTTGGAACCTTTGTATTTATGTGTTTCCGGTACACCCATAAATCTGACACACATCAAAAAAACTATTTGATTGGACACTGGAAGAGACTACGGTTGTGTTCAAGCTGTGCTAAAAGGAGTTAGCCTATTAGCGAAGCTGTTCAAACCTAAACTAGCAATTCAATGCTAAATATGACGCAGCAGCTGAAATGTCCCCAAAGCTAACATTAGCATCCACAGTCCACATTTCTAAATAAGGATTTTTCATCCTGTTGAGTTGAATGGAGTCACATCAATGGATGTATTTTAAAAGTGCAACATTCACACCTTCAAGCACTTATGGACTCATCACACTGGATGTGATAGTGGTGGCAAAAGATGAACATTTTCTACTTTGTCGCGTCGTTATCCCGCGTGTGAACTTCTACGTTTACGAGCTCAAAATTTCATAGGCGCAAATTTTGCCAGTTGCTTAGCGGAAGGAGAGCTAATGATTGTTGCCTCATCGTAGAAGGACCACAAGAAATGAACAGAGAGGGATCAACGTGAAAATGTAATAAATAATACTCCTTAATGAAAAGTCTCAATGTTCTGTTTAAAATAGACCATAAAGGATTTATTTCCATTGTCGTGAGCAGCAGAAGTCAAAAAGTAGAGGTTTGAGCAACAGCTTCTTGACAGTAAATGATTCTTTCAAAGCGGCACATCTCCTCATGTTGAATTTCACTTTATTGACAGCACAAATCCTCTCATCTGTGCAGCTCCCACATGAAAATCCTGTGTCAGCAGTGGTGAAACCATGAGAACCTCAGGCAATAATTATAGTTCTTATAAAGTGATGCCATAAAAGTTTTTTTCCTTTGTCCTTTTCCTGTTATCTGACACATAACTGCACCGTAGACACAGCGTTGGGTTCTAACAAATAAAGAAGGCCTTGAGCCAATCTGACTTCACTTCAGGCTCCTGTATCAGTCCCTGTGGAACAAATTAAATGTAAACCTGCCTATATTGTACAAATATACAGTCATGGAGGGATTCTGTAGTGTTGGAGACTCAAGAATTGACTATTTGCTGAAAGAACAACACAGTGACAGATGTAACTGCACTAAAAATAAAAAGCATTTTCCATTTAAGATTAAAAAAAATCTTAAATGTTCTACCCAATATTAAAAGAGCTTTGGCTTCACCTGGTTCAAGTTTTATCAAAAAAAATCTTGTTTTGCTATAGATGAACTTAAAAATGAGTAAAAAGATTAACACTTGGTGTGCTGTGGTGGCACAGGGGTTAAGCACAACCCACATATGGAGGCATTAGTCTTTGATGCAGCCGTCGCCGGTTCAATTCCCAGCCTGGCAACCCTTGCTTTATGCCTTCCCCCTCCGTCAATACCCACCTTACTCTCAACTAACTATCAAATAAAGGCCACTAGAGCCAATAAAAGATTAACTCTGCATTTTACTGACGTCAAGTCGAAAGAGCTTTTCACATTACTGAATATTTTTTGACTGCAGAAGCATCTTTTGCTTCACATGATCAAGCGTACGCCAAAGGAACACCATGGTACTTCATTTTAGGCAATAAAATGCTTAAAACCTTAAGCGATTGAATGAAAAAGCCTCTAATTTTGTTACCCAATTAATCGTCAGAATAGCTGATAACTAAAATAATCGTTAGTTGTGATTATGTTGGAACTAGATTAAATTCAAAGTTTATTTTGAGGAAATAATTTCTGAAAGCCTGAAATGGTTGGGGAAAAAAGAGTAAACATAGCAGCTTTAAGCACCAATCGAATCTCAGAATTGGTCAGTAATGATGTGAAGAGGCTGAGACGGTAAGAAGCTATGACACACGTCCCCTGCTGACCTTTGACCCCTCGCTCCGTCTTTATTTACCCTGCACCCCTATTCAGCGGCATGCAAAGGTCTCGCTGCCTACTGGGTGGAAGCGATTTGCCTGAAATGTGGCCATAAATCCAACCCAACTGCCGGAGCTTTACGAGAAATGTAGGATTTAACGGCAAAGTCAGGAGGGATCTGTCTTTTATCTAAACTTCAGCGCGCCGCACACTGTGATGAGGCAGACTGTGTTGGAAATCACAGCAGATTTAAGAGCAATAAAGGCATTATCATCAGAGCGAAAGCAGGAATGGAGCCATCTCCGACTGCAGCAGCAGCTGATTTGCTCAATACACACACACACACACACATTGTGTCAACCCTGTGGTGCAAAACTTAGGGCTCACATTTTATCTCTACTAACAAAAAGCAGTTGAATGTGCAGCATTCATGTCTTATAAAGTGTTTTTTACATATCTTTATGATAATGATGGGTATGTGTGATGATACTAACACACATTCAAAGGAGCAAAGATATTTGCTCCTTCGTTCCAAATTTTATGATCCCTTTAAAAATGTCACAAGTTGTTAGGGTCATAAAAACAAGGATTTTCTTAAAAGTGTAATAATATTCTGGTTTGTTAGTTCCAATACTGCAGGTGATGTAACTTACACATTTCAATTATTAAATCCAAATAACTGCAGCTTGGAAATGCAGCTCCTTCCTGGCAAATCCCTTTAAATTTTACTCAGTAAAATTATTTTGTTAGTTTTCAATCTTATTTAATTTATTTATTTACAAAAACAAATCTGAAAAGTATGACATGCATGTGTTCTCACACCGAGTCCAGATGATTTTAACACTTTGATGAATTAACTGCATACATTTTAATATGGTACATTTTTTTAAATCACAATTTATCACATTTTTGTTTTAAGGTCCACTTCTAAAAGTTCCAGACAGAAAATGTGGTTTATAAACATTTTGTAATAGTTTTTGTCACCTTGCAGAAGAACAAACAAACGAAAAAAAATACATATTTTAAGGGTGAGCAAAGAAAAAAAAACTAACAGTTTATTAATAGACAGAGGAGTTGCTGGTATTTCTCCTGCCAGGTGTAGATGGAGTCATCGTCATGATTCAGAGACTAAAACGGACGGATCTAAGAAAAGCTCTCACAAGGTGACACCCACAGCAGCGTGTCTTTTAGCCGGAGCCAAATCTTCTCAGAAGCCGTCATAGAGGTGTGGATTGCTGGAACGATTGCAGATAAAGAAAATTGTGTTGCTCTTTTATTTTTTTTTTAATCTAACTCCATGCCGCCCCCTTGTCCCACTGTAAGCCATCTGCATTCTCCATTCAGAGGCCGATGGAGAGAGTGGAGTTGGGAATGTGCCGGCGGGGGGGAATGAGCGCCGGCCTTCGGCTTTGAGTGGAATCGATTGCTTGTACAAGTGGAGGGAAATGAGGAGGATCTGACCACCTCGGATTGGCTGGAATCACTCAGACAGAATCATAATAGGTGAGAGAGCTTATGGTCAGAGTGTGTTTGGGAGATTCATTGATCGGCCGTCGGTGAAGCAATCGAGACAGGAAAAAAAAACGCTCATTTCCACATGTAAAACTGAGTCATTTGGCTTCTGGTCTAAAATAGTGGAGTTCAAACAGTTGAAGCACAAGTTTAAACTTTAATTTTTTTTCTATTTAGATGTTTATGAATTTCTTTGGCATTTAGTGATTGACCAGGTCAATCATTCGTGATACAAAGGTTTCACAATGACACAGCGTTTTTATGATGCGTTTTGTTTTTACATAAACCTCTGCATATTTTATTGCGTAGTCATCATATGAGATGGGAAATACCAAGTAAACACTAGGTTTATATTTCAGGGCCAAATGAACAAGATTCAACCTTCAGCAAAGAAAAAGTTAAACAAAGTCAGAGATCATCCATATCTTGTGTCAAAGTGCTAAAATACAAATTAAATGCCTTTATGAAGCAGAAATGTGATCTTTGAAATTTTCTCACGAATAATAAAAACTGGTCCCGACTCATGAACTCAGGTTTGTATCTTGTCTTGTGGGCATTAGGTATCATTATGTTTCCAGTAACCGACTATTGTTTTTAAGAAGTAATGTTGTTGTTACAGAGTGTAGGAGTGATGACTGGTAGGAACATCTTCAGCTAAGTAATTATGTAAACCTTTACGTTTCAGCAAATGAATACATTACATCATGATAGAAATTCTTCATCCACATGTTTAATTTATTTATTTTGTCATCATTTCCTATTAGCCATTGACTGATCCCCTGTTGAGGAGGGACTGTTGTGGAAAAAACTTTTTGCTGCTGAATAACTGTCTTGTTATCGGTGGTGAAAAGAAGCCTGAGTGGCTGCTAAGATGAACGGCCATCTTCACTACAGAGGGCAGCGCGACTGCATCGGGCCTCCCTGGTTATCAAATTACCAACTGTTAAGCGAAGGAGTTACAATATCAAAGCTCATTCTCAGCAGCGACGTTGTTAATGTTGAATGGAAAACTGACAGAATGTAACAAGTGTGGACACCTAAAGCGCTCAGTTTAAGGACTTATTGGAGCTAAAGTACTGCCACACCTGACCAGGCCAGTGGAGGGGCAGAGACTTGGCAAGAGTAGACAGAGGAGGGCAAAAAAAGGGGAAGCAAGGAGCCTTGACTGGAAATGGAGGCCATAGATTTGTTTGTTTGGGGATTAGGCTGGAATTAGACCTCTAATTCCTTTGCCTTGTGCGCATAATTGAAAAGTGGGTCTGTCCATCGGAGCCCGAGCTGCTAGCAGCACTCGATTTCTTTTTGTGGGGGGTGTGGGGGGGTGGCGGGGGTCGTGGCGCTTGGAGGCAGATGGAACACGAGGAATGTTTGACAATGAGTTTCAGTCGAACTGCAGTGAGATTCTGCTGAGCCGCTCAGAGTTGCCTTAACTCTCCGTCTACAGCTGTAAGGAAAGAGATTTGGCCTCTAAGAGGAAAGAGGTGTGCAGCAGGGTCTGAGCAGCGTTTGGTTTGATTGGAACAATTTGTATACCTGTCCTGAACTACGTACCACAACCTTTTTTTATTTTAGAATGGCTCTACCAGCTTTGTCCAAAAGGTCTGAATTTGATAATGAGTTGAAGCTCAGTCAGATTGGGTACAGAATGTCTATCAAGGTCATTTTTTTCCCGCCCAAGTATTGCAGCATAGTATCAATATGACTTTGACTGGGTCATTCTAATACAAGAGTATTCTTTTATCCAAATTAGGGGTGAGACTCACTTAAAATTTAACATTTTAAGTGCAATTAACTTTTTATTAAAAAGTTATGATTGAGCAACTGCAATTAATCACAATTCAAAAACTATGCGGTGACAAAATGAGTAATTTTTTTTTTCAAATCGAAACCTCTTGCCACTAAATTATCGAGTAAACAAAGATATTTATCATTTTTAATCTGTTAATTGGGTATTAAACAATTAAATTGGTGCATAGTGCTATTATACCTATTGAGTTTTCAAGTGTTCTCTGGCGTTGGGGACGTCTGCTCTGTTGCTACATGTTTAGCATCGAGATGCTATTTTAGGCTTGAACAGCTTTACTGGCTGGCTAACTGCTCTTAGCACAATAATAGTCTTTTCCAGCCCATCGGATCGTTTTCTGAAGCACAGATAAACTGTCAGTGGATTAAGAGAAGCAGGTTTGTCATCTGTTTGTGGATGTCATTGTGCATCAGATTAATGGGTGTTACAGAAACAAGCAAAAAGAAAAGTTCTGGGTGGAACCTTTTTTAATGTACAAAATAAATAGAAAAATAGGAGTAATTTGATTAAACATTTTTAATTAATTAATTGATTAAAATGTACTCTCTAAAGAATTTGATTTAGAGACATTTCTCTTTGCTTCCTGTGTATTTAGGCCACATTTGTGGAGAACAACTAATTGTCAACTGATTGTTTCACCTGAGGAGTTTATTCTCTGAAACTCCTCCAGATTAGTGTGTTCAGTTTAGGTCAAAGATTGGGGGCTTTTTTTTGTTGTTGTAGTTTTATAGCTGTCATTTAATTTTTGGATGGTAAATTAACATGTGGGGATGTTAAAGCTTGAGGTTTGTGTTTTAACTTAAATCTCTTAAGTGTCTGCTGGGATTTTCTGGTCTTCATGATGCTGTTAGTTAACTAATGTTTCCTAAGAAACCTCTGGGGCATTCACAGAACATCTGGATATGTACATTACACACAGACGGGGTAAAAGAAAAAAAACATTGTAGTTTGTGGTTATGAAGTGACAAAATATGGAAAAATGAAAGGAATATGAATACTGAGCTGAGTTTCTGTCTGTATGTAACAGAATGCATTAGACGAACCTCTGCTGGGATCTAGAATTTTCTTCGACACCCATTATGTGGTTAATAGATGCACGGCCCTGTGTGTAACTGTCTGCATTGTGCTGCAAGCTGGTTCTGGTGTTGGAGTGTATCGGAGTTGTTCAGAGCTCTGAGATTATGTTTTATATCCTTCAGCTCCGGGTCTGAATGACGACATTCAGAGCCGGATGGATGATGAAGCAGCTAGAAACGCGTTACTGTAAATCACATCAGATAGAGATATATAGAGAGCTTCATGAGACTTGAACTGAATGGTGTCTAGTGCTGTGGAAAAGCATCCAACTTTTGTTTTCTTTTCAATATTTTCTTTTTTTGGTCAGAAATACGCTTCAGATCAAACAGTTGTTAATATGACAACCCGGAGAAATGCAAAAAGGATGTTTTTATTTATAAAAATAAGTATCATAACACAACCTGAGCCTGTTGGAACAATTAATTACCTTCATTGATACATCGTGATAAAGTTTTTGGAAAGCTTTTGTGGTCAAATTCACAAGCTACACTCTTGTGAGCAGCTCGTTCATGAGCATGACTGACAGCGCTAGGACCCTCCTCTTCGCTCTGATTGGTTGTTTCTGACTGGGTGTATTTCTGCAGGTGGCAGTAAGACCACAAGGAGGAACCCGAGGAGTTCAGTCCTTTTTTTCAATGTCATGTGATACTATCAGGATATAGTGATAGTTTCACCAAATATGTAAAAGAAAAACGTAATTTCATAAAAGTTACCTACTTTTACCTAAGTTTAAGCACAGTTGGGTAATGCAGCAGGACAATGGAACAAATCCCAGCAGGAAATCCAGCTCTGTGTGGCTCAAAGGAAAGTTTTTAGCGCCATGCTGAACTTATGTAGGCTTTTCATGTTGAAAACTCTCCATTCAATGTGGCTGAAATAAAGCAATTCTGCAAAGTAAAGTGGGCAAAAAAAAATCCTCTGCAACAATGTAAAGGACCCAAAATCTTGCTATCAGAAATACATAATGGTTTTACACACTGAGGGTCGCACAACTTGTTAGGCAGTGGGCACACAGGTTGGTTGGGATTGGGCAATTAAAGACAAATTTTTGTGTTTACTGGTGGTATTTCTATGTAAAATTAAACATTTGATGGATGATTTAAAACAATTAGGTGTGAAAAAATCAAAAATATCCAGAAATAATTTTCTGTGTTCATTTTGACCCTCAACAAAAACACCTGCAGCACTTCAGGTGAGAATGATAGTGTTGGAATTGACGGCAGATTGAGCAGTTGCTTTTCTCTTACTCCGGTTTGATGATGGATATGATTGCACTTTGACATCAAAACAACTTCTCATCTCTGGAATACTGACTCTCTTTTGTCTCCAATATCAAACTGAAGTCTGAGTGCCAAAGAACAGATTTATTCTCCATTCATTTTCTTTGGAAATGCTTTGGAATTTCAAACCGTAACAGCAGGGTCTAATTGGGTCTGAACAATCTGTTGGAATATTTTAATGTTTCCTCTACTTATAGGATTTCCACACTGCATAGTAGCATTAAGTTTTTCTTAAAGATATGTTGGGATGCTAGACTCCGCTTGACTATGTAGTTATGCTAGCTTGACTTTGACGATCTTAACATGTGATTGTCGATGTGATGTGTTGTGGAATTCAATGTGTTTTGGCTGAATTAACAAAAAAAGGAAAAAAGCCGACCCAGATATCAAATCTAATAGATCATCGTTAGGACAGGGGTTTAAATTAGCTAATCAACACTCTGTGTTGAAGCAATCAACTATTAATAATCGCAATCTAAAGCCTGAAAACATAACACTATAACAGATTGAATGTTGTGTTTTTTGTGTGGGAAATGTTTGCGTGTTTTTTGGTATGGAGTCCTGATGCTATAGTGGAGCTGTTGTCAGTCAGTTGCTATATGTGTAGCACAGCCGACACAGAGAACCAAAAAAAAGATGAATACAAGTTGCTTTCAGTTCAAAAATTATTTTTCGGCGTTATTTAATACCACCTACATCTCCAGGTTTCATTTTATTAACAGAATTTTTCTTCCGCTGCAGTGGAGCTATGGATGGCATGGACCCTGTTTTGAATGAGCCATATATAAAGTAGACAACCAATGAAAAAGAAACATCTTGACTTAAATTCTTTAATTTATGCATTTGAACCAAATTTGGTAAAACGTAATAATTTTTTTTTTTTTTCCCACCAATTTTTTCAGCAATCGGAGGCAAGGAACCCAATCGATCTAATCTCTTTGCTGGGCCAATTGAGATAAGAAAGGTGAACCACCAATACATTTGATCTCCTATCCACTTAATTATAAGTTGACTATTAAATGTAGAATTTCCTCTAGGCTAATTAATTATATGCATTTACCCACTGAACTGCAGACATTTAATTGAAAGGCAGATATGAAAAAGTGAGTTTGTCACAATGGCAGGAATGTTTTCACCTTTTGAGAGAATCTGAAAGGCGTGTGATTAGATGAGAGCAAGTGATGACCTTTTTTTTTCCCCAGACTCCCCTGTGCGGCCTAATTAAAATTCACCCTGCTGGACACAAGCCCTTCTCTCATTTGGATGATGTATTCGCTGCAAAAAGGCTAATTAGAATGTGACCAATGTTAGATTTGGCAAATGAAAAGTCACCGTTGCTTTGTGCGGTTAAAAGATCTCGAAAAGTCGCTGTAAAGTTATGTCGACTCTTGATAAGGTTAAGAACTGATAAGGCTGCGCTGCCGGGAAACTGTTCGCTGTGGTTGAAGGTCACAGTGTGAACATCCACAACCCTATCGCCAGGCTACTGGAATTGGTCGCTGCATCTCCTCTGGAAGTTTGACTTTGTTCTCATCCGCAAAAACATGCTTTTACTTAACGAATACTAAGGAATTTTACTTAGAAATGAATAACAATAAATATTGTGTTTTAGATATTGATCATTATCAGTAGGAAATACATCTGATAAAATATTCAATATATAGGCGCGTATGTTTCTGTTTACATCTGTAAATTTTGCACATGTGCACAACGCTGGAGGCAAAGAGAAAAATAACAGAAAAACTGTTGAAGAATAACTCAAAACGCTCTTGGATTCTTTCTTTTTCTCACTTTCTGCGATGGCTACACTACACACACCCGTTGTCATAGCAACTGACTGAAAACAACTCCACTAATGTATCAGAATCATTTCCCACACAAAGGACAGAGCATTCAGTCCGTTACAGTTTTATGTTTTCATGATGTTTATTTTTGCAATTATCTCAAAAACCAGTTTATTAGCAACTAAACATCAGCTATTTGTAAACACAAAACAGGCAATGTGCATATATGAAAATGAAAAAGAAAAAACATGTTTTTTGTAATGATACAGCACTCGACTGAATTAATACACATCATAATACCTTGGAAGTAAAAATAGATCTATTCTGTTTTGTTTCTTTAGACAGATTTGTTTTACAACATTCCATTTGCTTAGTTCTAACTGGGTTTTTTTGTTCATCTCTGACCTTCTCAGATTATAAATGCTCCATCTTTTAATAAACCTTTTTTTGCAAACATGCTGCAATGTATTGTTTCATACTTTAAACATAACTTACATGATATAGCAGTCCACCAAGTCGTGAAATTCCATTAATTTCAAGGTTTATGAATAGTTTTCCTAGGCGGTGTGTATGATGCAACACTTGCACACTATGGAACCTGTTGCCAACGCAACAGGAAGAAGAAGCAGAAGAATTCATTATCAGTTCATTCCATATGTGGAGCATTTGAGAAACTAAGGAGGATCGTGACACTGATAGTGACACTGGACTTTAGCTAATGGATGAATTTTACAAACTGTGCTGCTCAGGTTTGTTGTCAGCGGGAAACTTTGAGAGTTACAGGCCAACTACTGCAGACTGGTAGGAAGATTTTCACTGTGTGCCTTACATGAAACATTTGTCAGACTTTGAAAGAACAACTTCTTTCAAAGTTGCTGCTCTGTAAAGGCAGCATACTTTATCAACCT